>JAUCNO010000386.1:5530752-5562750 GCA_032353835.1 Enteromius viviparus | reverse complement strand
TATATATATATATATAGTTTCATTTAAACTCGTAAAATGAAGAAATATATTCAAAACGTTCACAAATGCGTTCATAAATGTTTGTAATTACTAGTGCCTTACTGATCATTTGCTTCATTCGCGCTCTTGAAAAACTGTCTCCCCCTAGTGGAGAAAAACAATGTGTTACATCTTCGACTACTGCTAAGCTGTCCCAGTCATTCAAGAGCTTAGTTTAGTAGGTTGAGAGTAGTTCAGCGCAGTTCAGTTCAATAGGTTCAGCGCTGTTGTTTTTTTCACTTCCTTTTTGTTCTTTTTGTTCAATCAGCTCTTTAATGATAGTACAGTACTCTATTAAGGAGCAATGGCGTTCCAGAGAAAAGAGCATTGATGTATACAACTGTAACTCCACCCGCAGACTTTCATAGAATCTTAGCTGAAAAGTCATAAGGGCCACCCCAGTGGGTGACTGTGAACAATGTACCACCCTGTGACAGCTGCCCTCTCTGCGTCTCAAGAGACTCTAATCAGCAGGGTTGCAGATCTAAATTTTACTAATAAGAAAGAAGTTCCTTTCCCATTTTCCATCCACTATTTTGTATTTTGTTATTATCCCAGCTCTATAGCCCAGATAATAATATTTTATCCCGTTAACATGTTTTAGAAGCTGATTAGAAATGCTTTTAGAAAAAAGTCTCTTATGTCACAAAGGCTGTATTGCTTTGATAAAATAATAAAAAAAAAATTGTAATTCTGTAAAATATTAACTTAAAATAACTGTTTTCTATGCTGGCAAAGCTGAATTTTCAGCAAATCCTTCAGAAATCATTCTAATATGCTTATTTAATGCTAAAAACCCATTTCTTATTATAATCAATGTTGAAAATGTTTGTGTGAATTTGTATAACGTTCCATTCTTGAAACATGTTTCACCTTAAACAGGAACAGAAGCAGATCACACTGTTAGTTGACACAGGGGATCTCTCTGGGGTTCAGGTAGCTCGGTTCACCCTTAAGACTTATGACACTGCCCTCTTGATCAGGGTTAATAGAAAACAGGTCTTATACTTCATTCCAAAGCCTCTGTGTGGAATCCGATCATTTCAGCCTGAGGTCTAAAGTGTGTGCGTGTGTGTGTTTTGTGTAACAAGACTCCCACACACTAAATCAAATAAGATGTAACCCTCTTCCATTGTTCAGGCTGTGGCCCAGTGATGACAGGAATGGTCAGGAAGAGAAAACCAAAAACATACAAACTCTGTGTCTTTCTGTCCAAAAGGACATTTCTTTCTCTGTTTGTGGAAACTGGTCATCCTTACTTAAGAATTCTCTACAGGAAGTAGGAGGAGAGCAGTTTTATCAAAACACAGAAAGCAAACTAATTGTCTGGGTCTTTTTGCGAATAAAATTTTAGATGAAAACCAGGAGGTTTGTGACTGTCCCATTGACGTCCAGGAAAACAACACTGTCAAGGTCAAGAAAAGTATGAAAGGTATTATCAAAAACAATTGCTGTATCTGAAATCGCTTACTTCCCTACTGTATAGTACGCGAAAAACAGTATGTGATGCGAGTATTATGTCCCAATTCATAGTATTAGAAATTCTGTAGGCGAGAAGTACCCGGATGACCTACTGCTTCCGCCCGAATTCTAATACCATACCATGGACACTTTCCTATCCCATGATGCTCCGGTAGAGGAGGAGGAATCATATTCTAAAAATGGCAGTCAATGGGACAGTCACAAGCGAACAAAGCATTTACGAGTTTGCCACAACGTGTGATTAATGACAAAATTGTCATTTTGAGGTGGAGTTTACCCTTTAATGTAAATGTTAACGCAATTGTGTGTATATTTATTAAGATATATAAAAATACACACACATTCATGTATATATATATATATATATATATATTAAAAAGATACATTCTACATAGATAGCATTAAGTAAAAACATATTATTTTTTAAATGTATAATGTATATGAATATTATACAGCTTTTTTCGTTCACAGTGATCTTTTTCAAATTCAACTGAATGTAACATCAGCTTATATGTCAGCTAATATGTCTGCTATATAATTGGAATAAATAAGCAAATGCTAAAAGCCTAACAATTATTCCTGCTCACCCCTGCTTGCATCATGCAAGAGCACCAATATGAATAATAGATTAAGCAAGGCAACTGCTGAGTTCACGGTAAACTAGGCTATATAGAAATGCTGAGTTCATTGTAAACTAAGAAGACTGGCACAGGCTGCCATATCTCATACAGCCTCATGGGAGCAGAGATATCCTGCTATAATTTACTCAGATGAATATCATTTTGCCCACAGGCCCACAGTGAAGCAGGAATCCCAAATCCCATGTTCACTGTTGTCTTTAGGGAAATTCAACAGTTTGCAGATGTAAGAGTGCTATCTTGAATTTTCGAGGATAGATAAGACAGGACGTACCTAAATGAGATGGAAGTAAATTGGTCAACCCATTACCACATCTGTATTCTGTGCAGACTGTTGCCAGTTCTCATTGACTAGATTTGAGAGCAAAGAAAGCTGTTTAGACAGATTATAGGGAGGGACAGGAAACTCGTGGAGTATAGGAACCATGTAGCCAGTATCTAAAACAATTTGACCCACATTTCTTTAAGGTTAACAGTGTCTACCAGCATATTGGGCACATAACCCTGCAAATATTACTTGACCATCAATTCTGCAAAATAGAACGATTAAGATTATGTGACACTGAAGACTGCAATGGCAATTAATGGTTATTTTTAACTAATAATATTTCACAACTGTTTTTACTGTAGGCTATTTGGTAACACTTTATTTCGATGGTCCACTCTAGACAATCTACTAACAGTAAGTAACTTTGTAACCACATGTCAACTAACAGTCATTAGATTATTAGTAGACTGACTGCTTTATATCTTCCAACACTTTATTTTGAAGGGTCCACAACATTCAATATACTGACAATCAGAAACTTTGCAAGTATATGTCAACTCATTCGACTGACCCTAAACCTACCCTAACAGCCTACTGTGAGAGTTAGTACAGATGTAGTTTAGAATGAATGAGAATTAGTTAAAATGTTACAAATTTACCTATAGTTAGTATAATGTCTAAATAAGTGCAATGTATGGGTCCAAAGAGACCTTAGTGGACCAGCTGGATTAGATCAGGCTTGTTTCGACGGTAGACACATTACACATTCCTAATGCACATGAAGGGTTAAAAACGTGAGCACAACTGTAATTGCTACACATTAAATAAAACAAATATATAGGTCTTATATTTCCTATTTCCTCCTTGCTCATCCTGTGAATCTTCAGCTACTGAAAACAATATGGATCATAATTCAAAGACTATGAGCTCCATAAAGGTCCTTAAACTGAGCGATGTGCCTGTATGGAATGTATGGTGCAGGATTAAGGGGAACCTGGAAAGGAAAAACAGATGGAATGAGACAGAAGATGATAGGTGGCGGAGGGAAAAACGCTGATCGGGGTCTTTAGTGTCATACAGGAAAGGAATGTACAGAGCATCAAAACACTGAACAAAGACTATACTGTTCTGCTGCCTTTCATCATTTCTATCTCTCCTCTCTCCCACAAAACCAAACTCATTAATTACAGATTGCCTCCAAACCAAGAAGACAGAATTGAATAATATTGTGGTTTTGACTGTACATGACTTCATTATTACAGCAGAGCACCAGACAATATGACTGACTAGAGAACGATTGGCTGCTAAACAAACAAAAAAAAATTATTATACCATTAACCATACCGTTTTGTGTATAGAGTCATGTTGGAAAGACCATCTTATCGAGTTACATGCACATAAAGGCCACAACAAAATCATAACTTTATAAAAGTGGGAAACTTATAAACTTCATTAATCCCAGAGCCTTCAATGAGAAAATATTGTGGACACAATATGCAGCATCTGTTTTGAATTAAAGGTGAATGATTGGTTTTGTTTTTTGTATACCTTTACAATTAAACTATAATATTGCATGTACAAAGTACAACAGTAGTGTACAATTATGATAGAATAGTGTTTCAGTTTACAGCATTTATATATAAAAATACCTAGTGTACATTTCTTATTCAGCATTTTGTAGAAGTTTTTTTTAGGTACATCATGTGTACTCAGCTGGGAAGTAAGAAACAATTCATTTATTTTCATTCAAATTGCTATGCCACAAACAAATTTTAGTCTACGAATCTTTCCGCTGGTTTCACGGACAAGGCTTAAGCCAAATCCTAGACTAAATGTAAATTTAAGATGTTTCAACTGAAAGAAACTTGCATTGACTGATCTTAAAACATGTCAGTGGCTTTGTTTTGCTATTAATTGTGCATTAAAGATGCACACCATTAATGCTTTTAAATGTCATGTTTATAAAAATGACATAAATGTTCTAATTGAACTATGGCTTAATCTTGGAAAAGGCTAAGCTCTGTCTGTAATACCGGGCCTTTATGTCTCTATGTGGTTTACCAGGATAATACCTTCAGTTATTAGCTTATTTTATCATCTTTTCTAGCGATTAAAACCACTTAATTAATAAAATAATATTATAAGCAATGATACAAGAAGTAGGAATATGTTAATTACTGTATGAGAAGATAAGTCAGGTATGACCCGTGTTCAAATAGCTTCCTAAAATATCTAATTAAATGTTATTTTAAATCCATTTCATGTATTACATTTATTACATATTAATAATAAAATCTACAAGTTTTAGATTTCATGTCACTTTGTACTTGAGCTGTTGGAGGTTTTAAACCGTAAACAGTGTCTTCCCTGGCTAAGCTCTAGAGATTTGGATCTTTAAGTTAAACTGCTTATATCCGCCCCTTCCTAAATGCCGTTACACGAGCCCAGTTTTAAAGGAATGCTGGATTAAGCATATGCTTTGCTGGCTTTTGAAACAAGCATACAAAAAGAGCTCTTTATTTGAATGACTCTCAGTGCATGATGCACAGTTCCACCCAAAATAATTCATATTTCTTTCCATTTAAGCATTCGCCTTTTTAGTTACCAAGCAGTTTGTGGCCTGCAAGCAACGTTCTTGGGTGCTGGCATAGATGTTGTATGCAAAGTTTATGTTTCCTACCCTTTCTGCTTCCAGATGAGTGTGAATGGTAATATAAAGTACATTTTGGAAAGATTCTGTGTCTAACATACAATCAGCTACAGAACCATTTGCCTATAAAAGAGATATAAAGACCCATGACTGGCTTAAACATTGGCATCAAAACCACAAGTGCCCACTCAGTGGGAATTATAAAGAGAATGATTGTTCAAAGTCTTATTCAATATACTTTCATTTCACTGTGACCTTAAAGTTATGGTTGTGACTTTGGTCAGTGGGTAGAACAGAATCGGCACATACATAGTAAACTCATTTAGCTCTCTCAGAGCTGATGGCTTGCTCATGTACAGTTACACAGCGCTGTATAATTAACAGCTCAAACTCAGAGAGTTTGACAGGAGTAGGTCTGGTCTGCGTCAATGTGAAGCATTCAAAGCGTTCTTTTACTACAAGGCAGCATCGCTGCAGTGTCTGCAGCTGATAAACATGTACTCGTAAAGGATAACATTAACAGGACAAGCAACGTATATATCTAAATGTGACTGGCATTCCATTATTGCAGTATTCAGACTTTGCCTTAAAAGTACAGCACTACAGGATTCGCGTTTATTGGACGACATGTGTAACATTTCATGACGTGAAATACAGGTTCAACAATAGTCATTTAAATTTGCGAGGGAAACAGATCTCCATCAAACAAACCATAAAACTCTTTATACACTGACGTTTCCACTGTCAAGTTTTAAAGTGCATGTTCAGAGTTCCTCTGGACTGCCCAAGAAAAGCTGCATTTTTCTGATTTCATAGGCCTTCACTGGTTATGAGCCTGAATATCAAACCCATCAAGATGATTTAAAGCTATATGAATGTTTAAGTCAAAAAAGATTATCTAATTTTTCTACTAAATGGGAACTTTTGGCCTTGTGGACTTTATATAAACTCTATTAATAACACTTCTTTAACACTATGACTAGTTTATGTGTCCAGTAATCTAAACTCAAAGCAAGCTGAAACAAAAAATGAAACTTTTTAAGCATTCCGAGAGCTTAATAATCCATCTGGCATCAGTGGTTCAGCAGTAACTTTACGAAACTATGAGAATACTTTCTGTGTGCAAAGAAAACAGAACAAAAAGTAATGACTTAATTGAACAATTCTTCTCCTCCACGTCACCCTATAGTGCAATTTGGTCTGCAAGGTGTGGGAGCCATATGCCAGGCCCTGTTTACACGTGGTATTAACATGCATTTTCAATGCTGTGTACAAGTGTAAATGTGGTGTAAAATCTGTAGAGCTTGTCCACTTTGACCACATCCAGAGGTGGTCGAAAATGTATAGGATCAGATTCTTGTTGTAGTGTAGACATGCATGTGGTTGAATGCATTTGTGCAGCTGCTAAAGACCGCCTTCCCTCCGCCTACTGACCACACATGTAATCATTGTGGGACGTGTTGATGGGGGTTAAACTAGCTGAGTTAAACTAGAAAGTTTATTTCGAAGCACTAGTGCAAGTCCACATCGTTCAGCTAACGGTGTAGAAACAAAAGTGGCTGCTCACCACTCTTTTTTTCTTAAATCTAATTTTTACGTGTATATGACAGTTGTGTGAGCTTATTTCATCCACTGATTCGAAATAACTGAAAAAGCCCACACATAAACATGCACAGCATGTTGTGGAGCATCTTCTTTTGATAACAACACAAAAAGCCGAATTCGCATCCACAGGTAACCATGCGTTTAACCCTCCCACTGTAGTTCAGACAAAAGCAGAGAGACCCTCCCCTTGATGGAATCAGGACAGAAGTGGACGAAAAAGACACATTTAAATGCCAGGTATGAGCGGTAATATTTTTTCTTTGTCCACTTGTGATTGGATCGATGAAATCACGTGTTAATACCAGGCATAAACAGGGCCCTAGACACATGACTGTGGATATTTCAGCAGGAAGCATCTGTCTGCCCAGAACTGTCTATTGGACCTGAACCAACCACTGTGGTCATCCTGTACATGATCCACTAAGTCTTGGGAATTACGATCTGGTGTTTGTGTGCCTCACACACCATCCCAGAAAACCCTGACATTCGCAGATTCCTACTCCACCTCGGCCCAGCGGCTTCATTATGGCTCCTACCTTCCTCCTCTCTACCGTGGCCTATCAGTTCACCAGCTCCATAGCTCTACCTTGGCCAGTTGTCAACCATCTGCTGCCTCAGTACTCCACTTCTCCTGCGACTGCCTCTACCTTGGTCTTCAGTTGCTCCAGTTGCACTCAAGCCTTCTGGTTTCTTTCCTTCGCCTCAGTCACCAGAGTCTTGGTCACCATCTACTCCACTGCAGTTGGTCGGCCCCCTACTGTCATCAGCCCTTTCTCCACTATAGTTCCTCTCTCGATCTGATTCACCCTAGCTCCTTCTGTCTCTTCCCTTCGACTGATCCCCCTTGTCTACATCTGTCTCCATCCTGGCTCCTCCCTCTGTCTGATGTACCTTATCCTCCCTCCGTCTGATGTACCTTGTCGCCATCTGTTTCCCCCCTGGATCCTTTCTCCAACTGATCCACCTTGTGTTCTTCTGTCTCCATCCTGGCTCCTCCCTCCGTCTGATCCACCTTGTCCCCTTCTGTCTCTGTCCTGCCTCCTCCCTCCGTCTGATCCATCTTCTCTGATTCTGTCTCTGTCCTGGCTCCTCCCTCCATCTCATCCACCTTGTCTTCTTCTGTCTCCATCCTGGCTCCTCTCTCCGTCTGATCCACCTTGTCTCCATCCTGGCTCCTCCCTCCATCTCATTCAACTTGTCCTCCCTTTATCTGATCCACCTTGTCTCTGTCTGTCTCTTTCCTGGCTCCTCCTGCCGTCTGATCCACCATGGCTTTCCCTGTTTCCTCCATGGCTTCTCCCATCGTCGTCTCATCCCTGGGTGTCCGCCCTCCTCCTGAACCTCCACCCATATTATCTGCATGTGCATGCCATTCTACCAGTCCATGTTCCATGAACTAGGTTTCCCTGGTGTCTATTGTGTCATTATATTCAGATATTAATCATCATTATCCTGTGTATATAAGTTGCCCTCTTTTGGTTCTTCATCGTCCCACAATATTGTTGCTTTGTGCATGTGTTTCTTGCCTGCTTTTTTGTGGATTACCTCTGTGGATTAATTAAAGACTGTTACCGTTATTCATCTTTGTGCATTTGTACCGTGTCAGTCTGGAAATGTGTGTCCTAATTTTATTAACTAAAAAATAAGTGCACAAAAAAACTATAATAGGGGTAATACTTCGGGACAGTAAATGGTGAATAAATGGTAAACATTTCAAAATCAGACAGAATGGAATATGAAAAATTTATTTTAGGCTTCTGTTGTGATTGTATCTGTTTTTTCTCACTAAAACTGTATTCACCAGCTCCCCCAAGTTTAAACCTCTGAGATAGAACAAAACTAATGGAGCTGTGAGAATGTCCATCTGTCTGTGTTGTCCTTTGGCAAACAGAGAGCATTTCTTACAGTGGGGGTCTTGTCCCGCCTCAGTAAAGTAATTGGTTATTTAGTCAAGATGAATTATAAGTTTCTCTGTTTTCCAAAGAATGTCTGTGTTATCTTATGATGTTGTGGGATGAACAGATTTCTGAGAAACAAGGATGCATGTATTTATAAAATATTTTATAAATGAAGGCAGTTTGAATTTTTTTTTTAATAACGTCTTTTGTCTAATGTTGCTAACGGAATTGCTAGGGGCTCCCATGTGACAATAAGACTATGTAGCATCACTCTGCAATGAATTCAGCCTAGGACACATGTTACCTTTAGTGCTTCTATATAAATTGTGGCAAGTGGAAGTGGGAAGGTCAAGGGCCATATTCCTATTTCTCAAGGGAGCAACAAAGAGATTAAAGCTTAGAAACTAAAAGCAGGAGCTCTAAGTCACGTGTTGACCTTAGAAGAATGAACAAAAATGCAAGTCCAAACACTAGATTAAGTCTACTTAGAAATATAAGAACCGTATTTAAAAACAAACTTAAATACAGGTGTCTATAAGTTTTTTAAATATTGATAACTCGAGTCTTCAGTATCACATGATCCTTTAGAAATCATTCTAATATGCTAAATTGGAGCTTAAGAAAAAATTAAATATTTTCTTTTTTTTTTAAATCAGCATTCAAGCACTTCTAAAGAACAGTTTGATTAATTACTTAATTTAGAAAACAATTTTTTACAAAAGAACCTACTGATTTACAATGTTCAAATTTGTCAAACATACTGCATGTCTGAGTATTTGGATCTGTATGACATATATTTAAATATAATATCTTAAATATTTATCAACTAAGACATGAGCATGCAAAAGTTTGCAGTTTTGTTAGAATTAAGAGTCAAACAAACCTTCAGTCTTGTAAAAACAGATCGAATGAGATTCTGTATTTCATTTTTGGAAGAAACTAGTAACTTTAAAACTCTCTTCCAACAATAATATTTTCTTTCAAATAAAGTCTGTGCTCCTTTACATTATTAATGTAGGATGCCTGACCGCAAGGCTGTTTGTGTAGAATTTGAAAAAAAAACGGCAGAGCTGTTAGACAGAAGTAATTGGTCTTTAATGAATAATAAAATACACAAAGGTTATAAGCAAAACATATGCAAGCTGCCAAAAGTGTCCATCAAGAAACGAGATGCAAATGTTAACATGGAGCAAAGGAATAGGCTCTCATGCTTGACAGCACATTACAACCAACATGGCACGAGAATTTAATAATACTGTAACCTCTTGCCCCCATATTGTGTCTTAAAAAAAGGCAGATGGTAACAAGCTCAACTGATTAAAGTCAATAAGTTTCGGTCATTCATAAAAAAGAGGCCTAACTCCTAATAGTATTGATTCAGTTCCGGACTCCTGTGCCTGATTTCACCACCCCAACTTCCATTAAATTAATCCAGCCAAGATAATGTCTTTGATCTTTCCTTTACGATAAATCGCAGCCAATTCATCACCCCAGTAATGTTTTGAGCCTAGTTTAGCCCTGTTTTATGATAAAAGTAGAGGAAGGACAGCCAGTGGTTCACTGCAGCATTCCATGCACAAGTCATCAATTTACATCAGCCCACAGGGACCTACAAGAGGTGCAGGGAACCTATAAATCAACTGAAGTGTGACACTTGCAAAAGATTGGGGAAACGCAGCTTACTGCTAGTTAGACTCTGTAGGGAAAGTCATGAGTTTTGGGGGAGAGCAATGAATCTGGAAGCGTGCCTTATAGAATTAACCCCACTGCCTTGATGCTAACCAAAGGGATAAATGTCGGGATGATCTAAAGGGGTTAACGCTCACTACAAAAGCAGCCAGAGTACGATTACAAAGAAAGTATCAGAAGATAAGAGTCATTCACTTGACAGACATTTCAGTTTCTGTCTTCTCAGTTAGCTAAGATTTAAAAGCAAACAAAACTGAGTGGGTGCTCTCAAACAGAAGCCAAAGCAATAAGACCGTAAGCACCCAGTGAGTGCCAAAACTAACAAAGGTGAGCTAAAAATGGTATTAAAGTATTAAAGTTTCTGGTTCTTCAAACTAAGTGGGAGGAAAGAATGCTCCTAATTAAACATTAAAAGCATTACATATGATTGCACAATATTTCGTAAATATTTGCATTAAAAAAAAAAACTACTGACAGACAATACGGTTTATACAACTTTTGCCAAAGTAAAATCATCTACAGTAAGTGTAGCATTTTAGCGGTTTGCTTCGTAACCAAAATGTATAACCCAAATCTGTCCTTTTGGACTAGTTTAACTTTTGGGAAAGCAGTCACATTAAACATATTGTGGTTTGAAAGGTTTTGGTTCCAAATCTAACTCCTGCCAGCTAAAAACCCAGATTTATATGATTGCTGAGCACCATTTGTGCTTCAAATGCTACAAGATGGAAGGTGTTATATGATTGTGTCTTTGTTCTTATTCTGACATTTGTCACAGTGATTGGTGTGATGCAGTATGAGACTCTCACTAAATGAGAAAGGCACAACAGATACATTTTTGTTTTTGTGAAGTGCAGTGTTTGTCTGCCTTGAGAAATCAGGCACTTGAGACCATTTGAGTAGATCTGAGGCCAACTTCTATTATTTCTATTTCAAAGAACATTGTTGGCATTGCTAGAAAGCAAGTAAAATCGTTCACCAGTCATAACTGTCTTCAGCAACATTATGTTGGCAACATTATGAATTGTGAAGATTTTGTGAATTTGGAGATTAAAAGGTAGCAATTTTATTAACATTCAATTAAAAAATGACAAATTTAAGCATTTGACACTCTTTAATCACAAACTTAAAACAACACTGTAACAACAACACCCCGCAAGTACAACCTACACTATACGTATGGAAGCGCATTCTCTTAAATCAAAGCAATTTTCTTGTAGTCCTTCAGAAGACAGTCTGTGCCATACATGCGGCCCGTCATGCTGCTGTATTCAAGCACGAATACCCAATTAAAAAGCACTCATAATCGCAAAATAAGCTAATATTGTGTTTGTCGGTTTAATTAACAAATATTTAATACGACAAAATAAAATAATTTACTTGTAAGTAAATTTATACGGCATTTCAGACAATAATCTAGAAAGCTATGGAAAATAACGAAGGAAAATTATGAGGGGAAGATGCCTTTGCTTTCATAAGAGGTGCTTTTATAGCTTTCAGCTTACTTACAGGAAAGGCCAGCTGTAAATAGCACTCAGGTTGGAAAGAAACAGATCATGCAGGGCTCTGGTTATCTCCTGATAAGCAGGAAGGCTGCTGGTCTACATTCTTACCTGTTTCCCACTGTCACTGCTCTCTAGAAAGATCCTCATCCTGACTTTGACACAGAACATGACAAGACCTGTGACCTGCTGGAGACTGTGCTGTTTACAAAAAAGGAAACATACTTTAAACTCAGCATTTGATTTTACAGTGTTCATAATGTTAAATATTTCTGAATGTTTCATGTAAAATCATTAACTGTGCAACATATACTCTGATTTCTATGTTCAGGTTTTCTACTAAGCCACATAAGCTTCTGCGATTTCTCATACTCTACAGCCAAATTATTGATTTGTTCCTGGAAGCTGTCAGGAATATATCAAAAATGAAGGTGCAAAACTCCTCCAGTTTGTAAGGCGTGATGTGCCATTCCTTGGCAGAATGCCCAAACTAGGCCGATAAGACAAGATAAATCCAGGCTAGAAAGCTGCACACTCCTCTCCCTTCACGGAAAGTTATAAATATTTGGGATAGACACTACTAATGCACTATTAGTTTTGATTTAGTGTGAAACTCTTAAATAGAAAATATAAATTCCAAAACAAAGTTCATAGTATTTATTATATCACAAATTATATTAGAAATAACTGAAAACACATTCAATTTAAAGTTATATTTAACCTAAAAATTAATTATTTTTCCTTTCCACACCTTTCTAAATGAAAGCTTTTTTATTTTATTTGCAAAATCCTTTTTAGTCATGAAACACAAGGGCTTCAGTTACTTAGGGAGCACTTCTCGCTTTCACACCCAGTATTATGCATTTTCTTGAGGATGTTTACACTCCTCAACAATCTGTGTGTGTGAGCTGATGAATACTGGCCTTTATACCAGCCATGCAGTGGAGTACTGCCAACTCCCACCTTTTAATTTAAGGTGGAGGGGAAAGGAAAACAAAGTATCACATGGCCGTTGTGACTTCAGTGTCCTGTTGCAGTTAAAGGCCATTCAAGTCTTTCTAATATAAGCCCCTTTACTCATAAACATCTTAAAGGTTTAGTTCACCAAAAAATGGAAATTCTGTAATTAATTACTCACCTGCATGTCGTTCAAAACCCATAAGACCATCGTATATCTTCGCAACACAAATTAAGATATTTTTGACGCCATCAGAGAGCCATCTGTTCCTCCATAGACAGCAATACAACTGAAATTATTCAGATCCAGAAACATAATAAAAACACAGGTAAAACAGTCCATGTGACATCAGTGGATCAACTTTAGTTTTGTGAAGCTAGGAGAATACTTTTTATGTGCAAAGAAAACAAAAACAACAAAATTCACTATACCATTCTTCTTTTGTGACTTACGTCTTCCACCATTTTAGAGAGCATCACAACGTAACACATTTTGTTTAGCATCACATGGGCTGTTTTACTGACGTTTTTACTATGTTTCTGGACCAGGGATCATTTCACTTGTATTGTCTGATTTCATCAAGAATATCTTAATCTGTG
Source organism: Enteromius viviparus (assembly GCA_032353835.1). Taxonomy (NCBI): domain Eukaryota; kingdom Metazoa; phylum Chordata; class Actinopteri; order Cypriniformes; family Cyprinidae; genus Enteromius; species Enteromius viviparus. The sequence goes on along the minus strand of JAUCNO010000386.1, from coordinate 5,549,422 downwards.
TTCTGAAGATGAACAAAAGTCTTATGGGTTTGGAAAGACATGAGGGTGAGTAATTAATCACAGAATATTTGGGTGAACTAACCCTTTAAGGGATTTACATTTGTGTTTGAGATGGGGTTATTTTTATGTATTTAAAATAATATATATTTGGGGTTTTAGTGCATGTTCCTCCATTTACCTTGAAGGTTGTGCTAGTCCAAAACGATAGTAAAGCAAGAGCTGGTGTTGGGGCGGGGGTGGAAGTAGAAGGTCATGGATGGACTCTCCCCTCATCCACTTGCACAAAGGAGGGCTTTCTTTCCTCATCCCTTTGCTTTCTTAACTCATACCACCATTAAACCCCCAACCTTCCACGGTTCATTGAGAACACAGTGAACACCAGTGGAGCACCACTGCTCTGGTTGGTTTAAAAACACAGCAGGGGCATTGCAGAGCACCAAACCCTTTCACAGACTTGATCCCCTTGGGCAGGCTAACAAGAGTGTTTCACACTTTATGCCATGTTAATGAAAAAAAAAGTCTGATCAAAACTGCATCATTCTGGCATTTATTTTCAATTATAATATTTAAATAATTACTGTTACTCTCATGTTCTGTTGAGACCCCCCATGATGTATGTTTAAAAATATTCATAGTAATTTTGAAACCTTAATATTTTTTTAATGTGTTCCTCTGACTTCATTTTTATATTTTACCACTAATTAAAAAATTAACTTTTCCTAAATGTGTAATTCTAGTGTTGGAGGAAGTCTGACCCTGCTGAAACACGTGGTGGAAAAATCAAATGAAAGAGCCCAAACACAACACATTTGGGTTTATCGGTTATCAAGATCATCGCAACATGCTTTTCATTTTAATTTAGTTCCAGAATCAACAGTCGTACTGTGTATTTATTCTCACAGGATCATTAGAAGGTCATAAGCATAAGCCACAAAATATTGTGGAAATGTTTCGCTTTACATTTCCAAAATTAACAGCAAACCATATGCAAAAACCTTGTAATGGTTTACTTTTCACATGAGAACAATGGCAACAACCAACATTTGTGACCGCTAACTGCGTGACTGCTCCTGAGTGCAGATGGTAAACATTAAAAGCAATGTAGCGTTCTCATAAATGAAATGTGTTGTTTTTCTCACAGCGGTTTTTTATTAAGTCTTCACATGTAAACCATGCGGTGTATGTAATTGGCAATTAAACAGGTTAACGTGATCCTGGTGCATGTGTGTGGTTGGATGCAGCACGCATATGTTACAGGTGGAATTTTTTTTTTTTTTTTAATTAATTAATTACTCACCCTTATGTTGTTCCAAACCAAAAAGACCTTCATTCATCTTTGGAACACAAATTAAGATATATTTGGTGAAATACGAGAACTTTCTGACCCTGCATGGAAAGCAACTGACTACCTTTCTGGTCCAGGTCCATCAGTGGTTCAACCATAATTTTCTGAATCTATGAGAATACTTTTTGATTGCAAATAAAACAACAATAACGACAATTTCACCACACCATGATGATGAATGATGTAAAGATTCATGGCCAGTCATGAAAGGTTTTTTTAAAAAAAAACGAAATATCATACATGTTACAAGGCTACTTAACCAATATAATAAAGAGTTAAGGATTATCCTGTGTCTGAGGAGGCAAACAGCAATGTCATGACAGTGAAAATCCTTAAAGGACACAGTGACATAGTGCTAATCTTAGAAGCAACGAATCAAATCCCAGAGACTGGTTTTAATAGGTCTGTGTTTTTGCGGGAGTGCAACTGTCATTGAGCTTGATTGAATGTATTTATGTTAACTTTTGGAATGTGTGTTTGGACTAAAGCAGCATGCTGGAGGCAGAACACAGGGCAGTGCACTGGGGTTTAATGCCTCTCGATGACTCCTATTAAATTCACCAGCCACAAACTTGGGGTTTTGTTAAATAGTGAAACTCCTGTGATCTTGTAAAATATATATACTGAAGGTGGGTGGCAACCACTGGCATTCTCGGGGGGCTTCTAAGTGTAAAATAACAACATACAGAGAACACACACAACTAAACCAAACAAAACACCATGACCCACTGGTATTAGGATGGCAGGTCAAGATAGAAAGAATGTAAACACACTTGAACTTCAGAAAAAGCAGAGGCAGGGAAAGGAGGCTGCTGTGTAGAATTTGGACCCATTTAATTAATGAGTTTGTGAAAGTACATTTTAAGGGATAGTAAAATGTAAAAAAAATAAATAAAATGGTGTCATTATTTATTTACCTATATATTGTGCCATCATTTGCACATTCTTTTGAGTTAGAAGTGTGTTCACTAATTTAGACTTTTTGGATTCATGAGTTCATGAATTTTGTTATCTCCAGTTTGGACTCCATTGACTTCCAGTGTTTTTGTCCATACTTTAAAAGTCAGTGTTCCACAGAAGAAAGTCATACATGTTTTGATTAATCTGAGGGGGAGTCATTTTTTTTTATTTTTGTGTGGACTATCCTAGTAACATTATTAAAGTCTCTAAATGTACCATATATCCCATGTCTTCAGCACTTCTTAGAAACATCTATGAATCCATGAGAAGAATGTGACTACCACAACACCAGTTTGTTACATACTGTATTGTGTACCACAGTATTGTGTTGTTCACTGATTGCAAATAAACTGTCCCCTCAGGAATTTTAATCTGTTGTACAAAGTCCAGGGACTTAACAGTGGTTTCAGTTTCAAAATGAAAGTTGGGAAGGCACAGTGTTGGCTAAAACGAGTTTAAAGGGAAATTAGATCTTAAAATGCAGACTACAGTCAAATAGAAACTGGAAAATGCTGACTTGAGGATGAATGGTGTTGAAATGTAATAAATAACAAAATGATTTAGAAAAAGATGATGTTTCTCTAGTTTCCTGTGGTAGACAGACATGGATAAAGTGAGATTTAAATATATCTGATGCAACAGCTTGGTATGAAATGAAATTCTTTTACAGAACACTTTTTAAGTACAGAGATCAAACAGTGGAAGGGAGTTCAAAAACAAACCATGCATGCATTCAAACACTTTTTCCTCAAGTCTGGCCAAGAAGAAAGACCTCACTCAAACTGTCCTTGAAATGCTGTCTGCCTGGGTTCTTACATTAGCACCGACATGACTAAAACACCTACTATTGGTCATAGTCCTTAACACTCTAACACTACTCTCCAGAAGAACCCTGACTTGCACTGATGCTAAAGACGAAAATTTGCTGAGGTTGTTATTCTAGTCCAGTAGACCGAAACCATCCTTTATGGTTAGGGTATAGGTTAGGTTAGGTCATGTCTCTTACAGCATCCTGGATCCTCCCTTCTGCATTGCTTTGATATAACAGCAATTATATGTGATGCTATCTCAGCAACCTTGAGATCTGAGGAAACTGTCCAGTGAAGTTCAGACCAGTTCAAAGATATCCAAAAGTTTGGAAACACCCCTGGCAAAGTGAAAAGAATCATTTTCATTTTGATAATTATGCCAATATATGACAAGAGATTGTGCCTTTGCCAGCTGTGATGATTGGTTCCTGGTTTAAACTTGGCACAGGTTTTTAAAAGTTTTTTAATAGCTTTAACAGATCAAGTCAATGTTTGAATAAACTGACAGATTATCCATAGATGTAATAGCTGCTAGTATTTTCTATGTATACACTGTTTATGTAGTAAAATATGTTTTCATAGTTTGTGTTGTCCCTTATCAGTGCAAAATTATTTAAAATTAAAAAGGATTCTTGCTAATATTGCGAAAACTGCGTATTAGCTTATAGGCATGGCCAACACGTTTTTTTTTGGCAATTTATTCACATATTTATTAGTCCTGGCTCACAAAAACACATAGGTTTCTATATATTTTAGTCTCTTAGAGGATCGTCAATGATGAATGATATTATTGGCGGGGCTCATGCATCAACACGTTCAGAAAAACCTAAAGATTACATTTACAACAAAATAAATAACACATAAACCCCCACCCCCAAATGGGTCAAATCTCAATGCCTGATGGCAACAAAACACTTCTGACTTTCAATTTTAAATACATGATTTTAATTGTGTTTGCATATACTGTAAAACCTTGATAATACCATATAAATTCTGGCTACAAAAACAATATAATATTTATAGTTTTTTTTTTTTTTTTTTGCTGAAAAGATAAAAGAAGGGTTAAATAGATAGCTATTGTCAAATTGTTAATATTCGTGACGAATTAATAGGCCTACTACGAGTAAAAATCCAGGAGGGAACTAAAATGTGAAGCAGAGCATGGGAATAGAGAGAGAGAGAGAGAGAGAGAGAGAGAGAGAGAGAGAGAGAGAGAGAGAGAGAGAGCATGAGTGTGGGATCCGCATCATTTCAAGGCAGTTTTCACATTATGACTGCACAGACGAAGAAGAAAAAAACCGGACACTTCTCATTAGTGTTTGACTGCGGACCGTGTGTCCTGGGTAAACTGACGGCATCTTTGAAGATTAATGGACACTTTGCGAAATGATGACTAAGGTGCATAAACTTAGACAACACTTACACAGAACTTTATGAAGCACATCAGTAGAGAGTTAGTGGGGCTGTCGGACTGCACTCGATGCACACAAGGCGCATTTTCTAAGTTGAAACTGTTGGATGTACTTTTTTAACGATCGTTTTTTAAAATCTGTTTTACTCGTAAGTCATGGCACTATATTTTGTTTACTTATTGACTCTAATGGCGCTGATTTTGCCCCGAAATATTTGGGGAGCAGGAACGTACGCATCACGTTACCCTCAACATGTGGATGAGAGTCAGTCTGTATCAGCCGCACAGAGTGGATCTAAGGTGACCAGCAGACATAGGTACGTTTTCATTTTAGCAACACACCTCAGAGTTGTACATTTAATAATTGAACATTATACAGTGAAAAAAAAATTGTCATGTAAAATTGGAATGTCTACACAATCTGCATTTTTAATTATTTCTTTATTATTCTTAATTACCATTAGGCTATATTTATTTTGTTTTGTCATCAAAATGAATAGAATTATGTCTAGGGTGGCTCTTTTAGGTTATTAGACTTATTAACTTTGTGGCAGAGGTAGATGAGAAGTGAAATATTGGTAGTCAGAGCTGAAGCATTTTCATGGTGTTCAAAATGACTTGCTTATCATATGATCTACTGTCACAGCACTTCATTTAGTCATACTCTTGCTTACAAACATTCAAGCTGAGTTTTTATGTGGCGTGTGTCACGCCTGGCTGTGCTGATATTGCAAATATAAGGTCATACTGTACTGAGTTTATTAGTTTCTAGTCACTAAATATAGTATGAAATTGCAGACTCTGCGTGAGTGAGCTACTGTTGGACAGGTCTGCCCTTTTTTGGTTTTACCGAGCAGACATGCAATGGGATGGAGCCCAAAACTGTGAAGACCTTAAGTGCACTTAATCCTGGCACTAGCACAGCCCAGTGGAGTAAAGAGGTTCTGCACTGCACTAGTTTGAGAAAGAATGTGTTGGCCCCTGCTGACACCAATGCTTAAGACTGTCCGTTTGAACTCTGCTTTGTTTTTACAGATGTGTGAAATATTAGACAGCTTGTGGTAGCCGAAATCCTCCTTCACAGCCTGTCCCCTGTTTCCTGTCTGTTCTGCATTTTGTATGATATCAGCTGCTCTTCAACTTTTTGACTGAGTTGTACTATGACTTGCAGTCCAGATTATGCCTTAAAAACAGCTGGTAGGCACAGATGCTTTCAATCCAACAGAAAAAAAAATGTGCCAGCTGCCAATATAAGGAATCTTTTTTAGCTGACGTATATTTTGTGAAGCTATTTCTCCAAAACAGATGTGAGAAGATTCAAAGATACATGAACTGTATTCCTTAACATTCATTTTACTAATATACTTTTATGTATAGAACATAGTCTGAAATATGACATGTATTTAAAATATCTTAAAATTAATTGTTTAATACATATAGCTTACCTTTTAACAAATATGTTGTTCCAAATGCTTATCTTTAACTGTGATGCATTGCCTGGAATCATAAACAAGTAGTTCCTGCTATGACGACTCAAAAATGATGTTCCAGAAACTTTGTTAGTTTCATCCTTGATGTAAAGTGTATACTTGTATGTAAGTGTTTTTAATCAAACGTGCATACTATGTTTGCTTGCCGGGGGTATGTGTAAGCATCTCCCAAACAGTTTGATGAGCTCAGCTTTTATCTAAATCGTTTAGGAAATACACACTTTCTTACATCTAAACCATAATTGCAAATATTTGTGAAATTGGATATAACAAGTAAATATGATACGGAAGCAGTGTAGGAACACTGACCAGGCCAATGCTAATATCTTTATGTGGAGATATTTTGCACATTAGCCCTTATAAAGCCTTCCATATCAAATAATCTATAGAGATTTTTTCCTTTTTTTTTTTTTAAGATACATATTTTTTTTAAAGAGTATCAAATATGGCTACATCAGGCTTTTATTCCTCATATGGTATGACTGGAAAATATGGTGTTCATACTTATTCCAATCTTTACAAAAAATTGTATTCCAGCAAAAATATAGTTTGGTACAGCTGTTGTTATATATACGGGAAAAAATCAAGATGAAATTCTGATGGCTTGAAATGTAAATCAGTGAGATCTTTGCAACAGTATAGCCAACATCTTACTTAAAATGTATATATAAGTTGTCACTGTATGATGATGCTTTATGTTTTATCAGCGAAGTTGTCTAGTTTATTTTACCATGGAGGCGAAACATATAATAAAATGTTTTTCAAATGCCTTATATATCATATTTATATTTTATTTATTTTTTCTTAAAGGTATGTACGGATATTTAAGTAAGCTTCAGTCCAATAAGTGTCTAGATTAAAATATTATTAACAATAATTTGTCCCATACTATACTAAAAATATACTGTACCAATGCAACTTATGACTGGTTTTGTGGTCCAGGGTCAAATATATGTAATATATATAAATATATACATCATATATGGCTTTATTTTTTTAATGAGATATAGGCTTTAAAGGGTTCACATGATTTGTTGGCTCATTCGATGAGATAAGGTCTGCAGATAAGGCTAGTGGAAGAAAACCGTGAGAGCAAATCTTTAAATGTGGCCTGTGTAGACTTTATATTGCCTCTGTTGGGCTAAAACACAGCTTACTTAGATACATTTGAGCTTTGTTTGTATGGATAACTCAATTACCCTGAAGACCTACCCACGGTTTCTCTTTTAAGCATAGCAATACATCGCCCTACTGTTGCTGTGTACTCTCTGTACATTATTATTTCTGTCAAAGTTTTGTGCCTGCTTGAGATTCTAAAGTGATACTTCATTCCTTGCCAAAATGGGTTCTGTGGATTGCATCCTGTCAAGGGAAAGTGTTTATACTCAGCCGCCCTAATCTGGATGCTCTTGAGTTGGAGTGGCACAGGCTTGACACTAGCATCTAGGTCTTCTTGTTTATATGACAAAGCAGGGAATTTTATTCTTGTATAAAATGAAATGCTGACGGTTGCAGTGTGGTAAAAAAAAAAATATTGGAAGGGACTGGAAGTGTTTATAGAAAGAGTTAATCAAAATACTGATTCAATCCTGAAAAAAACATTGTGTGGTAATTAAACCGAGAGCAAAAAACATGGTACAAGAATGCTGGACATTGGAGCCCATTCTTAGGAGTGATCTTGTACAAAATCAAAATGGATTTGTGTACATGAGACAAAGAGGCCATTGTGAATCCAAAGTTTTTGTTTGCTTTTCCCCTTTCAAATTTGATAAAGCTGAGAACCCCTGTTTCCTTTTTTCCCGTTGGTACACATGGACCCAAGCCTTTGTCCTTCATTTTTACCTCCCCCGCAAAATAAAGCTGAAACAATGGCGCAGTGTTCTATTCGCCATCACACTTTTGGTTGTATACTCCAAAGCACAATTCATACATCCTGCATTCAACATTTAGGCAGAAACAAATAGATGCCCCTAATCAAAAGAATTTGAAAAGCGTGGTTGTCTGTAGTGAAGATGTCTGTGTTGAACTTGTGTACTCTCTGTGTTTGTGGGCCCCATTTGTTTGTATGTGTGAGAACACTTGCAGCTGATGCATCGAGACGTTCCTGTCTCAGCAGTGCTCATGATAACGAATGATTAACCAGGCTCAATGAGTTATTGTGATGAACCAGAAGCATTGGATTTCAGCCTGGAATTCGATCCCATCTAAACAAGCTCCCTGAGAAAACAGCATCATTTATCACTTTAATCAGAAAATGAGTTTTTAAATCATACAGCACTCCAAGGTGTTGGGGAAACTACATTAAACTCGCTAAACTTTCTAATGTGAAGACACATTGGAATTCCACTTGGAAAAAAGGATCTTTATCTTTTTATTTTATATTGTCCATTTTTTTTTATGAATGTACTTTGTCAACTGTGTGCCCAGAGTAGATCTATATCACTGAGCAGGATGAGGATATCCCTCCAATCTTTCACACACAGGATGGGCGGACGTTCAAGATATAAACATCAAATAAACCCAACTAACACAAAAAACTTTTATGCTAAATTTTATGGTAGTTATGAAAAATCATTCAATTCTGTGATTAATTATTCACCTTCTCATCATTACAAACCTGTAAGACTTCGGAACACAAATTAAGATATTTTTTATAAAATACAAGAGCCTTCTGACCCGGCCATAGACAGTAATGCAAATACATTTTTTCAGGCATTTAAGAGCATTGCCACAATAGTTCATGTGACATCAGTGATTCAACTGTAATTTTACGAAGCTATGAGAATACTTTTTGTGTGCAAATAAAACAAAAATAACAACTATTCAAAAATTCTTCTCCTCCATGTCTGTCACGCTGGCTGTGGCTGATGGATCACACAAAGCAAAGGTCTTGCAAACGATACTATCATAACTTTCCACATAAACCAGAGAACATGCGGGTTGACACTTGAGGACTGACACAGAGGGCTGAAACACAGACGCTTAAATACACATGCTAATGAGGACAGAACTAAGGACACCTGGGGAAGACAGCTGGGAGTAAATCAACCAATAATCACATAGACACAGGAAATACCAAATATGGGAAAGGGCGGACACATGGGGAGCAAAACACAAGGAAACTAAACACAAACTCTGACAATGCCATCATTTTATTATAATTTAATTAAAATAAAAAATATTGCAATTTTAAATGCATGTCAACAGAAGCCCAACAGCATTATTTTGTTTAGTAGGGAATTTCGACCAAATCAACGGAAGAATGCGCATGCTCTGACAGAACAGAAAGACAATTTAGTTCCAAGCCTAACACTGCAATGACCTAGCTTGCTTGCTTACAGTATGTGACGCTTTGTGGGTGTCATTGGTGGGAAGTTTTGGTTTTGTGGGTGTCACTAGAAGAAAGTTTTGGTTTTGAAGGGCAGTCAATTGTATTTTAATTACAGGGTACGTTTTTAATTTAGCTCTGTCTAAAAGGAATATGGCAGTCTTCAACCATTTGAATTGAAGCCTTAATAAGTATAATTTGCCTATGCTTTGTACACAAACAGGAACTGGTGTGCCTATGTAGTAACAAAGACTGTAAGCTGTGTAATGGAAGATGGAGTGGAGACATTTGTGAAACCTGAATACCAGCGTTGTGCTTGGGGCCAATGTTCCCGTGTGGTTTTGTAAGTATTCATGAGAAAAAACACAGCCAAATTGCATTTCATTTAATCTTGGTTACCACTTTCTGTTATGACGGTGTCAAATGGGAAAGGTTTGGAACATGTCCCTCATTTAACTAGACGCATGTCCACCAAAACTATGCATGGAATGAGATGGGAGAGACATAAATTTGCCTTAGATGAAACTGCTAATGTAGCAGAAAGTTTGTAATGTTGTTGTTTTACAAATTTTAAGTCCAAGATGAAGTTGACCATTTTCTCAGGTCTCAATAAACCTTGGATTTATCCAAGATCTTCAAAGAAAGCCATAATACCAGTCCCCTATAACATACAGAAGCCACATCACAAGTATGAATAGAGTATAAACAATGTTCTAATAATAGCAACAACTGCACTTGAAAGTTCAGGAGACACACAAGAGGCTTGCCAGAGCAAAGCAAACACTTTCAAAGATTTTAATGATGTATTGAAAGCTTCGACTGAATAAAATAACAAAAACATGCCCAGAAACAACAGCTCAAAGAAAAAGAAGAACAGGCCTTTATTGTACTGTTGCCTAGCAGAGTTGTGATACGTAGCCAAGGACATGAACGGAAAAGGAATATTTTCTATCTGCCTACTTGAGAAGTTCCATTAGGGACTGAGGTTAAAGTCTTGAAAGATGATTAAATTAAACTTGACAAGTTGCAAGTTTTAGAAATGTCAAAGAAGTACACATGGAAAAGCTTAAATTTTACAAGAAAACACTAAATATAGAGATCATATTCAAAGATTCTGCTAGAACTGTGTATGATGAAATATCTCACACCACAGGTATCGGACCTATAGAAAACCACGGTACAAGGTTGCCTATAAAATGGTTACCGAGATGGAATGGAAGTGCTGTCATGGCTACTCGGGAGATGACTGCAATGATGGAAGCGGCAGAACTACTGGTGAAGAAGGTATGGAGTTACAGCATGTCTACACTGTGGTACTGGTCTCAGTTTAAATGAGTTAATGTCAAATAACTTCAGTGTTAATTACTTTATTAAATATTCAATGTCCCTTAATAGGGAGAAGTGACAGCGAAAAGATCATACAACTTGAGGAACAAATTAAAAATCTCCAGGTAACCTTATATAACATGAATAAGAAGATACATGAAGAATCACAAAGAGAAGGAATCAGTGGCAGTAATCTGGCTGACGCAGCCCAGCCAGGGATGAAGGAGACCATTCACAGCATCCAGACCAAGCTGGACAAGCTGGACAACATGACACAGGTCCATGACAGAACCCTCACTAACATAAACAACCACCTTGTGAGTGGTAATGGAATTGGAAACGAGTTGGACAGTCGCTATGGCACACTTAAAGAGGAGATTCTCAGGGAGCTGGAAAGGCGGGTGACACTGTCTTGCTCGTCATGCCAAACCGGAGTGGAGAGCATTCAAAGGCAACAGCAGGAAGACAGAGAGAGGATCCGAGCTCTGGAGAAGCACATCAGTGTGATGGAGCAGCACCACCAACAAAGTGTAGATTTGCTCAAGAGGGACCTATCACACTATCAGAGTTGCTGTGATTCCGTGAGCGATCTGGACAGGAGGCTTGGTGCCATTGAGAGGAAGGTCAGTTCGACTGCAGAGACGTATGATATCCTTAGAGGACGTCTTGAGAAAGAGTTGAGGGGATCAGGCAACGGCAATGGCGGTCGGGGAAAAGCGCTTGATGAAAAACTGAACAGCCGTCTTAGAGAACTGGAGAGAAGACTAAATGGGACTGTAAGAAAAACCGAGCAAAAATGCTCCCATACCGAGACAAGCATGAAGGAGTTTGTCAACCGAGAGATCGGCCAGATAAAGAACTCTGTCCTCAATCGAAACGATGATCATGGTTATAGAATATCTACCATAGAGATTGATGTTCAAGATTTGAAGCGTTTCATTAACGACCACAAAAATGATCTGGAAAGGTTAGGGAACAAAACAACTAATCTTGATAGTGGGCTTAAGTCAGCGATTCATTTGTGCACGGAGACGTGCGTTTCAAAAGGGAGTGAGACAGCAGATACTGTGAAAAGCCTGGAATGGAAGGTTGTTGCCAATGAGGAGGACATTAAGAAGTTTGACACCAAGCTAAAGGATTTAAGTGTGTCTGGTGACTCCTTATTTGACCGTGTTGAAGATCTCAGCCAAGACGTTGAAAAGATTAAGGATCTGACAGGACATAATGGAGAGCACTTTAACCAAATCATCACAGATGTTGAGAGTATCTTACGTGACTGTGACATATGCAATACGATAAAGGACGAACTTAGTACCATAAGAAACACAACCAGCCACAATTTTAAAACACTCAAGGGAGATCTTAAAGATTTACACAGAAAAGTAGACTCAGATGAGTATGCTTGCTCACTGGTATGCTCAAACCTCCAGGAGGAAGTGGGCAATCTGAAAGAAGAGGTTGAGAAATGCACAGGCCAATGCGTGATCAGCATGACTGACCATCAGAGGAACATGGATAATCAAAGTAACATAAATCGCAAGCTTGGCAAAGACCTCAACTCTATTCAGGGTGAGCTCACAGGGGTAATCCAAACATTCAGCTCCATCAATGACACTCTGAAAGGCCTCAGGAACACCATACAGGGGCATGAAAGCTCTATTTCTGATCTGGACTCATCTAAGGAAAGAATTTACTCTGAAATAGATCAGATACAGGATGATTTTAATAAGCACAAAGAAGACAGTAAAGTGCGTTTTGATGGCATCAGTAGATTTAACAGCAATTTGATGATTGAAATGGGAGAATGCAAACTTTCTCGAGAAGGGCTGGATAAGAGGCTTTCGAAGATGGAGGATGTCTGCAGTAGAATGGATTCCTTGTCACTAAACCTTAAAACAATCAAAGATGGCCTGAGCAAACATGTTTCTGGGCTTTGGACATGTGTTAATGACTTAAACTCCACAGTTCTCTCTCATGGTGAGGCTATCAACAGAATTCACAATGTCCACATAGAGAACATTCATGGCAAAATGAACAACCTCAACTCTTCCATACTGCATGTTCTCAAGGAGTTCCAGAGCTTTATTGAAGAGGACTTCACTGGTATGTTATATATGTTAAGTATTAAATGATAATAATAAGAATTAATAAAAATAAAAAAGAATTAAGCAATTGGGGATATTATACCTCAAAATTCTGTTGTTTAGTTGTTTTTCGAATATGATTTATTTTGGTTCAATCTCAGGACCTCCTGGACCACCTGGTCCTCAGGGAGCGAAAGGATCCAAAGGACCACCTGGGGCTCTAGGACCTCCAGGCAGAGAAGGACCACAAGGGAAAGTAGGGCCAATAGGACCCCCAGGTAAATAAATGAGGATATACTGTATATATATATGTTTATATATTTCACAAAATCACCAGAACAGGATTTTATATGGTCAAATCACTTATGTTTCTATATATCTTCTATTTTTTCTTTTTATGAAGGCCTCAGAGGTGAACAAGGTCAGTGTATTCTTACTGTTACTAAAATGTGTAAATCATTTTTATAATTCTAAAAATAAATATTTTTTTTCTAAATAATGTTTTTAAATAATTATTTTCCTGCTTACCAGGACCTCCTGGAGAGGATGCAAATGTCCCAAGACTGTCATTCTCAGCAGCACTCACACGACCGCAAACCAATGCAGGCACTATTGTCTTCAACAAGGTCTTTGTCAATGAAAGAAAGGCCTACAATACAAAGACAGGTGTGTTAAAAACAAGCATATAGTGTGCAAATATAGGTCTGTCATAATCATAAATTCTCTAACAAAATGTATTTTGACAGGTATGTTTACTGCACCTGTGAAGGGCCGATACTTCTTCAGTGCAGTCCTGACGGGTCACAAGAATGTCAAGATCGAGGCAGTCTTGTCTAAATCCAATTATGGAATTGCCCGTGGAGACTCAGCAGGCTATCAGCCTGAGGGTCTTGAGAAACCCATGGCAGAGGCAAGGCACACTCCTGGCTCTTTGGTCATCTTCAACATCATACTTCCTCTGGAAAAGGAAGATACTGTCTACATAGACCTGGTCACAGGTAAACTTGCCCACTCTGTAGAGCCCCTTACGATCTTCAGTGGGATGTTGCTCTATGAGGAAGACGACAGATTGTAAGACCCATCTGAGACTTAGTGGACAATGTCAGATGTAAAAATTTGTATCTGGACATAACTTTTTTTGCAGTGTTCATTGTTGAATAAGGTTTATAATACAAATAACATGCAGGTTCATTTATAACAGGCCATAAGAAAACACAAGATGGAAATATTTTTTTCTCTTTTATCAGAAAAATGGACTGAGATTTTTTTTATATTGTTATGTTTTTTTGTTTTTTTTACATTTATTCTTGAATGACAAATCTTATATTTTCATATACTGTATTGTGTAAAATGCAAGTGAGAACAAAGATTTTTCTGTTGCTAGACCCTTGAAATACTCATAATATTACTGATAATTAAAAGGATACTGACAAGAGAACAATTCTGCGTAGTAATGCAGCAATCATTTTGTCTGTTTTCTATCAGCTATTTACAATTATATGCCAGATTCAGAAATTAAGCACTCTTGAGCTTACTGGTCAAATGGTTTTGCAAAAAGGTCTACATTTGTTTTTGATTCATTTAAACAGTTCGCTCATATGCTGAAGAATTTGTAGCCTTTTTTTAACTGAAAACAAAAACAAAAAGAGCCCTAAATGAGATGGATCTTTATCTACAAATGCAGTATAAAGCAAACCTTGCAAATGTTTATCAATGAATAAACGGCACATGCAACCTGTAAAAAACTAGATAATTTAAGATATATCCATATAACTGTATATAAAAAAAGTTAGTTGGTAGTGCTGTACATAATATAGTATATTTGCACAAGCCAGTGTATTTAAAGTACTTCCTAAATAAATGAGAAACGCAATACAAGAACAGATACAGTATAGCTTGTGGATCTACAAGTGCATATTTAGGTCTGTATCAGTGGTTTTGGCTATGTGCAGTTTGGCAGTATTTTCGGTTACCCAAACAATGCAATCATTACTTTTCTTTGAAAATATACTGTATTTATTTTAAAAGCATGACATCGCTTTGTATACCATAATCCCCTTTTAACTTTCAAGCTTCACTATAATACACCTCAAGACGGAATCCAGAGAACCTTGAGAAAATATGGATCTGTGTGTACTGTTGGTGTGTGTGGTTTCAGTTTAAAATGAGGAAAGATGTTTTTCCCTCAAAGGCTCAATTCAGGTTTTTTAAAGATAGATACAATAAATATTACACATGATATTTTCTATTAGTTCCCATTCCCTCACTGTGTTATTCTTTCATGTTTGCGGCACATTTCTTCACTTAATCTCCAAATTTGGAAAAGTAACTATAAAAGGATAAATTCAAATAAAGCAGGCTGCGCAGAGAGGGACATTTTTAGACATGCCAGAGGCTACACATTAGGAAACTGCTGTAACCCATTCTCTGGTGACTCTTCCAAAGAAAACTATCAAAGCTGTTTGTGCTAGATGCAGAAAAAAAATCATCCTTGCTATCTTTTTGTCAATGGATTCTTATTTTGTCTCTTTGGACTCCAGATGTTCTCTAAACTCACCAAATCTAGCAGCTCAGAATCTGTACCTTTGCCAGACATACATTTGTGCGACCTAAGCTGTCTTGGTGGTCTATGCCTAATGTTTTCTTTAATACAAAGGGATTTAAAAGGACTTTGCACTGAGTACTGTGAGATCAAACCTTGACCATTAAGTCCATTGTAACCCTCAGAAGAGAGGAATTCCTTAAAAGGTCTTCATAAATATTACTTCAGAATGCTACTTCAGAAGACCTGATTTACTCAATTTGCAATCAGGACCAGGTTATATCAGCTGTCCAGGCATAACGTGTTCCATATGCTCAAATCTGACAACTTTAGGTTTCGTCTCACTACAGGCATTACAAAACAGTATTATAAGTATGCTAATAAAGTGTATCTGACTGCTGTGCAATCCAAACACTCAGATTATTTTCAGCAGAAAATGTTTTCATAACCTCTTCAAAGCTGAATGTTATATATTGTATATACAGTATATTTGCAATGCTAGGTGTTAATTAAAATATTTTTCACATACTTTTTATTGTTGTAAGTTTTTTATGTTTTTTAGTGTGTTGTTATGCAGTTGCTACCCTTCGCTTTAACCACACGCTCAGTCTAACTCTAAAGCCCCGCCCTTCAAAGACACACTTGCCAATCCCGAAACCTAAAATGTAGATTGTGTACTTTCATTGGTTAAAAAATGCGCGGGCAACTGTTCTTCCTTATAGTGAATTCCTGCCCTCTAGTGGACAATCTTGAAATCTTCGCCACATTTTCTTAACCTTGAGGAGAATGATTGAGCGCGAGCTAAAGTTATAACATATTAAATTATGCATGACTTCGACTTAATGGTAAGAGAACCATATCCAATATGAGCATAGAGCGAGGAAGCCTCTCTTTGTGATATATGTCACTTACTGTCACTCATACAACATGTTACGCCGCCTTGAAAACATTGCCTTGAAAACTGATACGCCGTTTCCGTCAGGCTACTCAACCCAAGTGATCACGTAAAACTGCAGTAATTCTATCTTGGGCCGCCCGCTTCTGAATAAAAAAGAGGCGGGGTCATTTTACTTCTTGAAGAAGCTTTTTGAAAGTTCACGGCGTGCTGTTGCTATAGAGACACAGCGAGCACAGAGAGTGAGAGACGCGCGCTTGGAAACAATGTAACATTTACTAAACATTCTGTTGGATTTCAGAACCCGAAGGCAAGGTAAGGGAATCTGTTTGTTGTTTGACTATAAAGCAGCGGCGTAGCTACGGACCCACCCAATCAGAAGTTTGTTCATTTAACAAATAAACGACCAGTAATAAATAATTTATTTAACTGTAGCTTTATATATTTATTTAAAAAAATATATATTTATCAATTGTTTTCATGGTCAACTACGGGCAATGTTCTAATTTTCTATAGGTGCAAATCAGGTTCTTGTCAAACTGATTATTCGTCAGTTTCTGTTAATCCAACCCACAATGATAAGTTTACGATCTAAGGACATGAGCCATTTAAAAAAAATGGTGTGTTTGTCGTCACATTTAATAACAATCAGATTACAGCAACTTTATATTGATTACATGATTATATAATCATTTAATGGAAGTAAATTATTCATAATTTACTGTTTCAGATACTTTTTTTCCTCCTAAAGTAGCCTACTTTCAGCCATGTGGTGCCCTATTGAACCTTGATTAAAAAGCATTTAAAACGAAATTTTAAATTTAAAATTTGAAGTGAAATGCATTTAAAGCAAAAAGACAACGA
This sequence comes from Enteromius viviparus, assembly GCA_032353835.1. Lineage (NCBI taxonomy): Eukaryota > Metazoa > Chordata > Actinopteri > Cypriniformes > Cyprinidae > Enteromius > Enteromius viviparus. The sequence goes on along the minus strand of JAUCNO010000386.1, from coordinate 5,532,368 downwards.
GGGAGAAAAAACGCAGAAATGCTAGGGTAGTTTATGTTTTTTTTTTTTTTGATTTTCAGGTTCATGATGTCACGCACCCTGGCCAAGGGAAGGCTGGAAGTTTTGCAGATCTATCGGCTACTGCAGTGCGTCCAGGATGGAGATAAGCTGTACATAGAGAAATTAATCAGCATGGGTGTTCCTGACCTCATAAATCTCACTGAGCCACGCGAGGGGAACGGTGTCCTGCACCTGGCCTCGGTGGGGAACAAACCCGACATGCTGGAGTTCCTCATAGCTCAAGGTGCCAATCCAGACGTGCAGGACAGGAGAGGGAGGACACCCCTGATGCTGGCCGCAGAGCTCGGATATGACAGTATCGTGTTTCTGCTGGCCAAAAACAACGCAGACATGAAACTTGTAGACAAAGCTGGGAAAGGTCATTTTTTATTATTTCAATGTACAATAAAGTTTAACTGCCACTTTTTATCCATTGCTGCCCATGTGAATATGCATGCAACTAATAAGCTTCTGTCAGTGCCGGGTTCAATATCAATGTACAGTATAGACTTCTATCTGTGAATACTTATTTTATTTATCAACATACACTATTTCTCTTTCTGTATAGAGTTAGATATTAATAAGGCTTCCAGTATTTGATACCTCACCAACATCTATTCTTCATAAGACAATCTGACAACCACATAGTCAACAGGGATCATTAAATGACTGGCAGCATCCTGCCGTTTTGGAGATTTACTGTATGCAGATCTAATTACAGATCAGGGCACGTCCAGTAAAACTAGTGTGTAAACCGATCTGAGTAATCCGTACTTTGGCTTCTATCCCAGGCTTGCTCTTCTACTGCCTCCACCCTACCAAAAGGCACATGCGCTGCCTCCAGGTGGCCCTTAACGGCAACGCAGATGTCAACAGTGTTTCAGAAACCGGGATACCAGTGTTCCTGCTTGCCTGCGAACAAGCTCAGGACTGTGAGGGAATGTGTCTCTGTATCCTAGAGAGAGGAGCAGACCCCAATGCTACAAATCAGGTGCGCAAACATTGTTTCATTGATTAATGGAGTCCAAAATTAATTAATTGTATACTTGTGAAGTAGTGAAGATCCTGTGCATTTGGGTTACACTTTATATTAAGGTGTCCTTGTTACAGTGTAATTATGCATTTGAGGAAGGAGTAATTAACGACATGTACTAACTATATGGTTAGGGTTTGGCTTAGGCTAACTTGCATGCAATTATGCATAATTTATTGTTATTATAATAGTAAGTATGTAACATGTGTAACATTGAGGTTACACAAGGTTCATTGGACACTATAGGTAAATAACTTTAAAACTGTTTACACTAAAAACCAGTGTGTTCACAATTAAGGTAATACATTAAAATTACATAAGACAGACCAATTTTCAAAACCAAGCAGCCAAGGAGTTTTACAGCTAAAAATAGCCGACTAAGCAAACTGTCAAGAGCGTGCCACTACTTCTCGGCGATCAGGAACGGCACGGACAAGAAGCTTCAAAACATGAAGTGTTTAATTGACAAACTCAGGATACAGGGACCAAGACAGCAGAAACACACATGCAACTTCATCGACGGACAACTGGGCACTGAACAAGA
>JAUCNO010000386.1:5492517-5530652 GCA_032353835.1 Enteromius viviparus | reverse complement strand
GCTCGTAGCTCGAAGATCGAGTCCATAAAACCGGACAAATGTGTGGGGGGTTGACCACCCAGCAGCATCACAAATATTGGCCATGGAGACCCCTGCTAGCAGTGCCTTTGAGGCCGCCACACCGCGTGTTGAGTGTGCTCTGACTCCTAGCCTAGGCGGGAGTCTAGACGACTCATATGACAAGTTGATGGCATCCACAATCCAACGGGTTAAAGTCTGTTTGGTCGCTGGGAGCCCCTTCTTGGTTTGGCTTCATTGCATTAAGCCAAACAACTGAAAACAACGGAGGACCCCTCATGTCGAAATGTGCCTAAAAAGGGGTACCTTGAGGATTGAAAAACGCCGCAAAAGGGTCCTGACCAAGCGTCAAAATGTGACGAGTTGGAGTGAGACTGTGTTGAGCAATTGTATTTACCTTGTTCCTCCATGAAGGTAATCATGGCTGCTCGTTCTGCTGGAATTGTGATAACTTCTTCTACTGGACCACCCCATTTCTCAAAATACAGTTCAAGCAGAATCTCATTGTTGTTGGCCTCTGCTGGAAGATTCTCCACCCGCACACATTTGTTTCTCTCTAGTGCACGCACCTTCAGGTTATTCTTCTTAAACTTATCATGTGTCCTGCTGTCCTCAAGGAACTTTTCTGCAGCTGTCAGAAATCATGTTAATACCTTATGCTATTACCCTTGTTGGTGAATATAAATGCCTAAATACATAAACCCATGTTTAAGCACAGTTGATTTTTTTACTATTATTATTAAATTAGATAATGACAAGAATGATGGTGTTTTAGTAATCCTGCAACCAAAAGACAATTACTGATAAAGTTTCCTGCATTAATGTTTTGCAAACTACATTGTAATATTTAAAGCAAATAGCACGACTAGACTTTATCTTTTTGTCTTTTTTTACATAAATGTACATAAAATGTAATCTGCACACAAAATATAAATTTAAAATGCATATATAAAATTAATAAAACATTTTGACTTGCATGTTTTTGACTACAATAAAAAAATAGCTTTCAATAAAACTTTTTATATGATGCATATTTCAATTATGCTGCAAGCAGCTTTATGTTGCTGGTCAAACAATCTGCATCACCAGTTTGAAATGATCATGTAAAATTCCTAATTACATGGATTGTAACTGCTTTACATACTCCAATTCAGGGCTATTCAGTTGCCTATTCCTCATCTGGGACTTGCGTTTGGGGGGCAGACACTGGTTGAAGATAAAGTCTTGGTTACGTATTATAACCCTCGTTCCCTTTCAGTTGGTCTCTTTGATGTCATGTCTGTGACCAACGAATAACGGTGGATTCACACGGGGCGTCAGCGTCAACGCTTCCAATTGACTTTGAATGGGTGATGTCAAGCGTTGGCGAAAGGAATTGTGGATCCGTCGGCGTCGCTTCACTGGCGTTGCTCGCGGCAGAAGTTGAGAATTTTTCCAGTCCCATGTGGGAGTCACCAACCCCCTGTGTTTGGTCTTTAGAAAGGGACTCACCACATGGACCAGCACTGCACTATAAGTAACTGAATACTGGGACATCCAAGTAGGACGTGCGGAAGCCGTTCTCTTCAAGAGTAAGACAAGACTCACATATATTATGAATTCAATTCATATGGAATATAGGAGGAGATTGAAACCCTCAACTGGGGAGGGTAGATCTTACCTATACCACCTGAGATCCTCATGGTAACACTCAGGGGTTCCCAGCCCTCTAGTGGATCTCAGGGATACATCGCCTCGAGGGCCAGGCGTCAGATGCATCCACTATCCAGTGAGCCATCCTCTGCTTAGAGACAGCATTCCCCTTCTGCTGGCCTCCATGAAGTCCTGAAGCCCTGTGTCCTGTCAACGTAGCATCTGAGTGCTCGGACGTGACACAGTAACAGCAAGGTTGGGTCTGCCTCCTCCGAGGGCAGTGCTTGGAGGCTCACTACCTGATCTCTAAAGGGAGTGGTAGGAACCTTGGTCACGTAGCCGGGCCAGGGCCTCAGAGTTACCTTGGAATCCTCGGGCCCGAACTCAAGCCACGAATTGTAGACCGATAGTGGCTGCAGGTCACCTACCCTCTTGATGGAGGCCAGTGCGAGCAGGAGAAGAGTTTTCATTGATAAAAACTTAAACTCGACTGCTGGCTAAGGCTCAAAGGGACCCTCTCTCAGTGCTCTTAGCTTGTGTCCCAAGAAGGTACATTGGCCCATTGGACGCCACTCCAGAACCGGATGCTTAATCTCCCGATGCTGTAACCGATATCTGGTCATCATGAGGAGCCCCAAAGGTAACATCTGGCACTGTTTCCGGCTGACTGGGCTGCCCCAATGGGAACTCCATCAGTGTCGGAGTGCGAGTGACAGGGGGCGCTCCCCGAGGAGAGTTCCGCACTGTCATCGTCAGGCCTGCCCTCTCTCCCCCGGAACCGGAAGCTCCGTGGACGCTGCCAGCGTGAACTCCATTACGCGGGAGAGGAATAGGGACTTCCCCACCGGCCATGTAATTGAGCCTTGTCCGTAACTCCGAGATGGTCATCTTCCCACAAGAGGAACACGAACCATCCACGAATGCCGCTCTAGCATCCTCGATGCCCAGGCATGTTAGACAGTGTTGCTGACTGTCCGCTGGCGCCAGGTAACGGCCACATCCAACAACACAAGGATGGTAGGACATCCTCGAAAGGAAAGACGTACCACCCGTGACTACTCTTTTAGCTTTTGCTCTTTTGTGAAAGGCTGAAGCCAACAGGGAAGATGGTCGCTCGGTAAACAAATGCAGATGCAATACAAATGTTACCGCCACTCGACTGGAACCATCGTTGCTGCAACCCCATAACAACAGCCTTTCTCCATCGATTCGCAAAGTAGAAATGGCTTCAAGAAGGTTCGCATGAACTGCTCGGCTCTGAAGCGAAAATCTAATGAAGGCTAGATCGGCTGACCTACTTATACTCGCGCTGTGATTAGGTTCAGCTGATCCTAGTAAGCTTATGCCAATGAAAATCATTGGCGTGTTCGATACATGCAGAGTTGTTTTGGCATCTCGAAGCGAAAAAAAAAGCGAAAGGGAACTATCAGGTCAAGGAGTACAGTCTAAAAGGCTGCAGTTTAGGCTGTAAAATACTGGGTTTTGGCAAGTGACCTCATAAACATAGTATTAAATGAGTTAGAAAGTCATATGTGTCAGTTCGGCTTCATATGCATCAGGTTTTAAAGTGCCCCTATTATGGGTTATGGAAGGTACATATTTTGGTTTTGATCAGTGTTTGTGAATTTTTAACACTCCAAAGCGGCACAGAGTGGCAAAGAATGAATTAGCATTTTCATTCAGACCAACATGAAAAGATCAACAAGTAGACGGGTAGTACGCTAATGTTTCATTTTCTTTCAATGATTCAGAGTTGACTTTCTTTTGAGAGACAATAACTTTTATACACAGTGCACTTTCAGATGTAAAACTTGTAAAAGTTTTAATTTACTTAGAGCTGTGTTAAACATTGCTAGAGAGGTCATTTTCAAAAATCAATAATAGGGGCACTTCAAAGTTGCAGCGCTACTTGAAAGTGAAATCTGAAGAAGTCTGTCGTTGAAGTGCCCCTATTATGCCATTTTAAAGGTTGCTAATATTGCTTTATGAGTCTCTTAAAACAGGTTTACGTGTATGCAAGGTCAAAAAAATAGATTTAATTTTACCCCATTTCTAAATGATTCTGAACTTTGCAGATAGTTTATGTTCACATACAGATACATGACACACTGCATGAAAGATCATATTTGAAAAGGCATAATAGAGGCACTTTAATATAAATCATAAAAACAATGAAAAAGAGAAATTACCCAAAAATAATGGCTTTCAATTGTACTGTACAATTGTATATCTATAATTAATGGCTGAAATGAAGGTGGAAATGTGTTTAATAGAAGCAGTATTGCATTTTTATTAAACAATTTTTTAATAATAATAATATACCATAATTATGGTAGTAATAATTGTTATTATTATTTTTATAAAATATAAAGGTTATTCTATAATATAATATATCACAATTATATATTTATATGGATTACATATTATATATGCGTTTTATAAGAGTAAAGCAACTTACCACTGGGATTTTTAAAGGTCACAACTCCTTTTCTTATTTCTGGTATAAATTCCATGTTGAAGTCATTCTCAGGAACATTGCTGATGTTCTCCACCAAAAGGGTCAAAATATCTTGATTAAAATCACCTGGAAGGTTCTCCAGGACCACAACACTTGACCCTTGAGGCTTTTTCACATCCACATCATTTTGAACTTCTGGAAAATTAAAAGTGATGCACTTTTGAGTTTCCCTACAGTTAACTTATCTTATCACTGAAAGTATCTAACGTATCAGATATAACAGTAAGATAACCTAAAAAATAAACATTCATGTACATCATCTTTCAGATGATTTACTCACTTGGTTTCTGATCTTCACATGCCTCTTTCTGGAAGATCACATCATCTCGGTCTTGAACACACCAAAAAATAAGGAATGGTTTTCCATGGTTTCGGGAAAAGCACGCTGAGTGTCAGCACAGCCGGTACCCATTTACACCAATTAGTATCATCGCCCACTATCCTATTAATTATTCCTAATTCATTGTATCCTCCTCAGCATAAATACCACCGTCTCACTTTCATCAGTATCTAGTTACGCATGATCCCACCTTCCTCCCCTTCTCCGCCTTTTTCTTCGCACCTTCTAGGGGGCGAACGGGACCGAGCCTCACTCCGAGCTCTGGCCTCGCTAGGGTTACTAGCAGCAGGGCTCGGAGTCCGCCGAGCTCCCGGCTCGCTCCCCGGACAGCACGCCAAATTTGCTTATTTATTTTAATGAAGAAGTGCGAATTCGTGAAAAATAAAAAATGCATAACAAACACAACAATTTTTGCCCCAGAAGCTAGCTTGTAAGTTTCCTGGAGAATACGTCCCTCTGCTGATGATATCTAGCTACTCTTTTTGGCTGATTTCACACTTGTTTCTCTGATTCGCGGTCACACAGAGACATTACTAAAACATTTCCAATGCAGTTTGGGTTCATGTAGTAGAAAAAAATCTTTCTGCCTTGCCAATTCATGCCCCCTGACTTACAATCTATAGAAAATATAAGAGGAGAGTGTTTTAACATGGGCTTGGAAAACTTAGAAAGGATCTGGAGAGATTCTCTATGGAACTCCTATAGTAGCAATTTGTTCTATTCAAGTAAAGCACATGTTATTCAGCCATGTTGTCATAAAGCACTTAAAAGAGCATTTTTTTAGAAGAGTGTTTAGCTTTCTGCATAGCCATGTACCTATGTACCACACACAGCGAGGATAGTAAGTTTTTACTAATATTTGAAAAATCAAAAGGATTAACAATGCAGATTTTTTTTCACATCCATTTTGGTTCATATTTTAAGGCGCCAAAAATTCTGATCATGACCTAAGTGATATCCTTACCAATGAAAAGCAAAACAGAACAATAACCAATAAAAGATCACATGCATGTAAGCCTCCAGAGACCAGAGTCCAGATAATTTACTTACATGTTTCCTGATATCCACATGCCTGCTCTGTCTGAAATACATAAGTGTAAAGCATTGATGATTACACAAATGAAGAATGCACAATAGAAAAATTACAATCATTTTACATGTATAAGTCTGTGACATACTATTTAAAAATAGTTTAGACTTTACTCAGTCTAAATAGATTTGTACAGCTAACCAGTTTTTTAATGTACAGTTCAAATTAAGGCTAATTATGCTCACCTTTTGTCCAGTTCTAGGTTTGTACACTTGCAACTTTATTTGTCGATGTTCAGTGGTAATTATGTGTTCTGCCTTTGAGAGCACGCCATCTCGGCCTGGAACATTAACACATTAGACTAACAGTAGTCAGATACATCACAGCATTTGACGTTTAAAAAGGTTGTAGCACTTACTGTCAGGTGATTTGAACAGAACCGTAGCAGAGTGGCCCTTGTCATCATACTGGATGATGCAGTCACCTCCCTGAGATTTCTTCTTACTCTGAAAGTAAATTTGAAGTTTATTTTTCACACTTTTGGCATGTTCAGGCCCCCAGGCTACAGTGACTGGATAAGGATAATCGTCCATTGTCATCCTTTTGCTTACTGAGAAAATTACCTTTGAGTCTGTGTTTATAGCTGAATCACACCCTCCTTGTAATTTCTTACTTTCAGATTGTTTTTTTTATTGCTGGAAAACCTTAGCTGTTTATTATTATTTTTTTTTTTACAGTGTAGAATTAAACTTTTCTTTAACATGACAACTGTATTTTTGCCGTATTTGAGCTTTTTTTTTTTTACATTTGTACAACATAAATAAATTCTGTAACAAATATACATACAAAGTTACAATATCTGGAAACATCTTTTAAAAAACACCCTTGACCAAATTGGAAGTGTAATATTTAAAAGACAAAGTTCACACTTTGGCATCATGTTAACAAAATGGTCATTTAAAGTAGGACAAAATGTATGTCAAAGCATTTCATTCTGAAATAGTAGTCCAATTTTCTTGTACTGACCAGAAGGATTCGATAGCAAACACAAACTAAATAAAATAACAATCTTAACTAAAATAAAATAAAACTAGATAAAAAGTTTAATAAAGCCGGAGCTAAAAGTTTGAAAAAGTTTAAAATAGTTTAAGAAGTTTAAAAAGTTAAAACAGTTTAAGTTAAAAAAAGTTTCAAAAGGTTAAGTTTAATGTTTTGAGTCTGAAAGAGTCAGATATAGTCAGATTATAAAGATTATAGATAGTCCCTATATACTGCTAGCATGATTAGCAAGTTGTTATTATCCTATGCCTAGCATTTGTTTAGCCTGACTAGCATGATCATGAGCATGTTGCTAGCATATTGCTAACATGATTAGCAAAGTTACTAGCATGTTGCTAACATGTTTCTAGCATGATTAGTAAGCCACTAGCATGATTAGCATGTTGCTAGCATGTTTCTAGTATAATTAGCATGTCACTAGCATGGTGTTAACATGTTTCTAGCATGAATAGCATGTTACTAGCATGTTGCTAGAATGATAAGCTAGTTACTAGCATGTTATTTAGAATGATCAGCTTGTTTCTAACATTATTAGCATGTTGTTAGCATGATTTAGATAAATTAGAAATAGTGTTAAAGCTATGGAACAAAAATCCTGTCTAAAGTATTTGAAATAAAAAGCTTGTTGAATTCCACAAATCGTAAAAAAAAGCATTGCCATTAACATGGCTTGCATTTTATGTGCTGCATTTTAACATGGTTGTATATTTACGTAGTGAATATTTAAAACGGAAACATTTGACAAACATTTTCATGGTTAAAATTCAGTAATCATTATTCGCCTCACAAAGTTCATTTCAAAATATTCAGTTTGTTCATTAATTCCAGCAATAGTATTTGTCAGGAAACTTTTAGTTAGTTTTATTTCACTTTACATATTCCGAAAATTCAGTGGTTCAAACTCGACAAAGCGCACATCCGGGAACTGCAGGAAAAGCAGTAGATTAGCGATACAAAAAGCCATCTGCTGTTAGACGTTGTCACGAGCGTGCCGCTACTTCTCGGCGATCAGGAACGGCACGGACAAGAAGCTTCAAAACATGAAGTATTTAATTGAAAAACTCAGGATACAGGGACCAAGACAGCAGAAACACACATGCAACTTCATCGCCGGACAACTGGGCACTGAACAAGACACTGTTTAAATACTAGACGCAATCAAGGGATAATGGGGAACACCTGGACACACACACGGCTGGCAAGGAGTGAACATTGATTACAACGGCGGGGTTACACATGACAGGAGCACAGGGGGAGAACAAATGAAAACAAAACACAAAGCACATGGACAAGATAAACATAAAGACAGGACCAGGTGACGGTGTGACACAAACACAAGACTCCTGATGGGTTGGGGGTTTTCTATATTGATTTTGTGTGTATGATATCTCAGGAAACTGGTCGGACAGCTCTGATGGAGGCCACCAGAGCAGGAGCGATAGATCTTGTGAGAGCCATTCTCAAGAAAGGAGGAAACGTCAATGCCATAGATAAGAAGCAATTCCATGCAGCTCACTTTGCGGCTGAAAGAGGCCTCTTTGAAGTAAGCATTACTTCTGATGTTGTTTAACAAGTATATAAAGAGTGATAATAATGCACCTTTATTGAATATAACTTTCCTAGCATTTGGCTATAAGCCAATGTATTTCTCCAAGTGATTATCATTATTGCTTTGTACCAAGATCATTACGGTGTTGTCTGCATATTCAGCAGACTTTGGAGTGGTAACGTCAGAGGGGGATACACCACTGCACTTCGCTGCTTCTGGTGGCTACACAGATTGCTGCAGGTTTCTAGCTCAAAGAGGTGAATACTTTTTTATTAAGGCAGACTGTATCATTAAACTGACGGAGAATGGCTGCTTGTTATTTTTTTTTGAGCAGACTGCTGAAAAAAGGATATCAATAGTACAACAACTACTTATACCTGAAAACAAAAAATAAGGTATAATTATCTGTACTTTTTGGACATTTACTTTAATTATTTATTTTATTAGGAAAGCATTTTCATTTTAGCACCAAATCTATTTACATACTCGTAATGAGAAGTGCTCATAAACTGGCTGTTGTCAGTAAAAGAACAGCTTTAAGATGCCACTTTAGTTTTCTTCTGTAAATAAAGGAATTAAGTCATTTTACTTTAGTTATTGTATTAATTTTCTTAAATACAATTTTTTAAAATTGTGTTTAAAATTATTTAATAAATAATAATAAATGTGCAACCCTACCAAAAAATTAGGAGAGACAATTAGATTTCTCCCCAAATCCTGCAGCCCTACCATAAAAGCAGTCATGCTTTGGAACAGTATGGAACAAGCTAAATTTGATTTGAATGCCTTTATATTTGATGCCTTAAAGATTCAAATTCCTACTTTAGGATGCAATCCCAAACTGAAGAACCAAGAAGGTCTGCTTCCTCGTCAGATCGCTAAGGACTGTGGTCACAAAGCTGCGGTTAAAGAACTTAAGAAGGCCGAACGACTGCATGGAAAGTTCTCAAAAGGAGCGGGTGGCACAAATGAACCATGGGCTCTGGCGCTTCATGATTGGTCTCATGAAAATGAGACTGCACTGAGAAGTGCTTTTGAATCAACATCAGACGGCTACATGGGAATAGAGATGGTGCCCAGAACGACATTTCTGTCTGTTCTTCAGGACCTTCACAGTCCTCTAGATGATAAACAAATTCATGCTCTTCTGCTTGCTCTCGATAAGAGAAGAGAGGGCTTTATAAATATAAGTGATTTCCTAAAAGGTCTCAAATATCTTCCAAAGACATACGTTATGGCTTCTTATGGGCCTAAGAAGAAGAAGGCAACTAAGGCAGGAAAGACCAAAAAGACTAAGTTCAGTGCACCTATGCCCATCTGCATTGTCCCATCTGATTTTATTCATCGACGTGACGATGGTGGACCACCGCATTTTATGATCGAAAGTTACCAGCATGCTACAGACACCCACAGATATGACCGAGACCATCGACCAGGACATCCTATCGAAGATGATACGGCATGGTACATCGAAGAGCCCGGAAAGATATACATAAATATGAACTACTGTGTTAAAACAGGAGATATTGAGTCTCTCAGGTTGGCACTCAGGCAAAAGATTCCTGTAGATGTGAAAGATCGCTTCTACAAGACACCACTCATGGCTGCATGTGCGAGTGGGAACTATGAAGTGGCAAAGTTCCTTCTTGATAATGGGTAGGTTTAATTTGCTTATAATTACTATTGTCATTCCAAATCTGTATAATTTCTTTCTTGTGCAGAACATTCGAAAATGATTTTGAAGAGTAGACAGTTTTGGTTTCCTCTGACTTGGAAATTAATGGGAAATACAATGGAAGGCAATGGAAATCAAAACTGCTTGGTTATCAGCATTCTGATTATCATTTTTTATTGTTCTACAGAGAATATTGTTCATACAGGTTTTGAATGACATGAGAGTGAGTAAATAATGAAATAATAACTATCCTTCTAAATGAGTAAATTATACTATATTTACATTGGCGTATGTATGTTTTTAAAAATGATATCTAAATGATAATCGCAGGGCCGATGTGAATGCATGTGATCAGTTCAGCTGGACACCTCTACACCATGCCTGTCATGCAGGACAGCTGGACATCATACAGTTGCTGCTGGAGGCGGGAGCTTCTGTGGACCCGCCTGCACTCAATGGAGCCACTCCCCTAATGAGAGCCATTGAGAGCTGTAGGCCATCCTGTGTGGAGTACCTCATCAAAGCTGGGGCCAAGGTCAATGCAGCAAATAAGACAGGTACAGTTCCCTTTCTAGGAAAGAACTATTATAATGCCACTTCAACATCTTTATAGCGGATAAATATTTTCAAGTGTGCAAACCATGAAGACCTTTTCTTTTTCCATACCTATCTCAGTGCATGCTGTTTTTACGTCATTCCCTCAATGCCACCTCATCTTTGCTGGAGGACTCTTATGAACACCCTGATTTACAGTGCATTAAATCTATGACATTGATCAACTTTGTCTCTGCTGTCATTTGAGTCAGGGACTTTTAATCTTTTTATTGCAGAGCAAAACTGCTTGGATGTTGCCCACGCATATGCAGACTTCAGGGTGGTGGATTTGATCCAGGCTAAGATTAATACATTACCCAGACCTAAGGAGAATAAGAAGCCACGGCCTGTCAGAGTCCACCGCAAACTAACTCCAGTTTCAACCCCTGGCTCTACAAAAGAAAAGGTAAAACAAGTGTACTGTATGTGACTCAATATTTAATTCAACATACTGATGAGCCAATTAATTCCTGACCCTTTGTTTGTTTTCATTGCAAAGTTATTTTATTAAACTATACATTATAGCATTGAAAAAAAAACTTAAAACATAACATGAGACCATGGATAAATATTATTTCCCCTTTTATAATTTTTTAAAGATTCATGTTTTTTGGTTTTATTCAATACAATTTTTTTTTATCCATTATATATTAATTCTGCCTCATTATTAGTGTCTCATTATCGATGCAATATCTATATTCATCCTTATGTAGAAACATCTTTATTATATTTGATGTTTTTTCCTTGTTCCCCACATCTGTATAGTGACCTTGAGCTATATATTATAATATATATACATATTATAATTGTTCAGTACATATTTGTCAAGTACTATTTACCATAATTCTCATTTTAAAATGCTGTGTCATTTCAAATATAATATTGAATCCTCATAAGAGCTGTGATCAAAACCATCTGGTGTGGAAAATGAAATGACACCGCAAATAAAACCCAAGCTAAGAGTAAGTAAATGAGTCCAGGCATGTCACATTACCCCCCAACAAGGCCTTGACGGCTTCGTGACTCGTGACTTGATTACGGTGTTGGTGCTTTATCTTCTCAGCAGGGCACCGCTCCCACTCCTACAGCCTCCTCGAACTCAGCAGTCAAGAAAGCAATGAAGAAAGACAGTGTTATCGTGCACAGCACTCAGATCACTACCGGCAAGCTCAACAAATTGGACATCAGTTTTGTGCCAAGAACGGTAAGCTGGGCACCATTTATAGGTATACACACAGAGAAATGTGAGCTAGGTGTGTGTGAGCACAGTGGGCCTACATTTCTTACTCTTTTTCTACTGATCATTAATCTTCTCATCTATGCAGATAAGCAAATTTATGATATCAGTTTTTCTTGCTATTTATTGTAGTCATGGCAAAATCAGCTGACCACCATCGAGCTGATGGATAGAAAAGAAAGGAGACGGCAGCGCTTCAGTTTTGAAGTGGACTTTGATGACTTCAAAATGCCATTCAATAAAAACATTCAGAAGAAGTCAGTGGAGTTTGAGCTCACTGACTAAAAGGTAAAAAAGCCTGTCTTGTTTCAGATCCAAATGTGGAAATATCATTGCTATGGCAAATGCTGTTGTTATTATTATTGCACATTTTTGGATTACAGATGTGCTGACCACACAGAACAGAATAAATAAACTTTGGCATGTCCTCTTACTTTTTGTTAAGTGATCACACAAACAACTTTCACCTGGCAGATAATAAAATGGACAGGAAATCCCATACAAACAAAGTCCTGAGCCATATAGACACCAGGGGGCAGATTCTCGACAGTGTTCTTAAGGAAGTCAAGAAATTTAAGTTAAATTGTAAAACCTTTGTAAAAAATATTCTTAAGTGAAATTCTTGAAAAATTGGTAAGAAGTTCTTAAATATCTTCTTAAGATTTTAGATGAGCACTTGGCATTTTATATAGGAGTTATTTTGTGCTGAATGCTAATATAAATTATATATAATATATAGTATAATTATACAAATAAAAACTATATAAGATGACTTTGCAGTTGTTACTGTTGTTACTAAAGTTTTGTTTTAAAAAAGTCAATGCACACATAATAATACCTGATCATAGTTTACATTACTAATCATTTTGGTCACTCCAGAGTACTTCCTCTAGTAAAACTAGTTATTGTTGTGCCAATAAAAACCTTTAGGGATTTAAGACATTTCATTTTAAGTTGAGTTTTACATAAAGAGGTTATTTACATTTAAAGTATTTTTTTTTTCATTAATTCTAATAATTCTAATTCTAATAATTAATTCTTAGAACATTGTTAAAAAAGGGTTTATGGGGATGCAAACAGAGGTTACAGAGATTTTATTTGTAAAAATGTTTTGTGAATCCTGCCCCAGATAATAAAACAGTTTTGAGGTCAGCTAGGAACCACTCAGAACATCTTGGCAACCTGATGGCAACACCCTGGCAACCTTCCAAAATGCCTTAAAATCATCGCTTCAAAATTTTCCATGGGCATCAGCACATCAGTTTAGGTACCATTTTAGCATACAGTTATGTTGTAGTTACTCAGGGATTAATACTGCATGTCTCACGGCTGTTTCTCTGTCATCTCGGAGAGGGAGGTACGTTAAGTAAGATTGATTATGCGTTTAGGAGAGGCAGAGATGAGAGCTGCTGCCTACGTGCTGGCATGCAGTTTGTCTCCTCCATGTCTCAGCGTCTGTCGGGCGTGCTGAGTACAGGCCTTTCACCACAGGCAGCGCTGCGCAAAACCCCTCATGTTGTTTATCTCAGAGAACCCAGCGATTCTATCCACACGCTTTAACAAGAATCGGATACATTAACTGCTGATTAACAATGTTTGGTATAGTTATAGTAGAAATGTGTGACTGAAACAGACTAGTAGAAAGACTTGCAGTTAAAGCTGCTTTTATTTTTTGTGCTTCACAGACTATTGGTGGCCTCGGAGCACATTCTAGATTCTTTCTGCTAAAAGGAAATGCACCACTTGGCTGTCCTTTTTATTCCACGGTTCTCTGTTTGGCCATCAGATGGCGCAACAGTGTTTACATACGAACAGTGTCTGTTTTGGATGGCTGGTCTAGGATCTTCAGGGACTCTTGTGTTACTGCTCAGCACAGCACAGTACTGCAAAATGGCAGCCAAAACAATTGTGATTGTTTAGAGTCGATTTTTTGAGCTTGCTTAAAATAAAACGTGGTTGAAGTTTCAAAGCAAAATGTACAGGCATAGATTGCATGCGTTACGAATCGTAGCTGGCATTGTAAGTCTTTTTTCTGATATATTCCCTGATGTATTCTATTGTAAAAATCAATAGAATGTACCACTAATGAGTGAAAAGGATTCTCACAGTGGTAAAGAAATAAATATCCACATCAAACCAATGTGACGTCTGTAAGCTCTGTGTAAAATGTCAACAGTGGTGTCTGAAAAACAGAGATAAGGTGTTTTGTATTCGTGCAACGTGGATCTGATTAAAATGCCCATGTCTGTTGATACCAGCGTTTACCACCGAATTGGATCATTAGATTGCTATGCCTTCAAGGTCTGTTGGGCATGTTACATAACAAAATAAATGGTCAAAACCCAGAGCTATAAATCAAGGCTACTGAAACTACCGGGTTTACACATATCCATTTGGTATCCAATCAGATTATAGAATTTATGTTGATTGTCAGAGACTGTAACTAGCAACTGTGAGATATTTATGGATTTTTGTAAATGCATGTTTGACAAAAAAATAAATAAATTGACTGTTTGTTATAGAGGCTTAGAAGGAGACGACAAAAGAGCAAACATGAGAGTGGTAGAGAGAGAGAGAGAGACCTGGGGGGCGGCTTGGAGAGTTAGTACATCAGAGAGCAAGAAGGACAGGGCAAATGAAAGCGATAGTGTGAGTGTGAACACATTGATGACATTCATCCCTGTAAATGTGGGTAGCGAGCAGTGTGGGGTGAGTCAGGGATGGAAGTGATTTTTTAATAAAATCAATGCTCTCGGCTTCAGTGTAAACAAGATCTTTCAAGAGTGATGAGCACGCACATGCAAATTGTGTTTTCATATGCAGAAGTGTCTGCATTTATGCACGAATGTCGATTAATCTCCATTGATGTTGTTTTTCATAATAATACTCGTGTACACTGTTGAACTTAATAGGACCTGTGATGAACACAATTAATACACGCTGCCAGTCAACAAGTTTTTATTAAAAAAGTTATACAAATACTTGCATACAATTTTTCATTTTAAAACAAATTTTTAGCAGCCATTTAATATGGCCAATATGACTTGGACCTCAAGAAACATTTTGTACTATTATCAATTTTAAAAATAGAAATTGATACTTTTCATCAAATATTCCTGGGACAAAAATAGCAAAATATTAAGCAGCCAAAACTTTTATTAATCACCAAATCAGCATATTGGAGTGATTCTGAATGATCACGTGAAACTGAAAATCCAGTTTTCAGGAATTAATAAAAAAAAAGAATATGTGCATATATATATATATATATAGAAACAGTTCTTTTAAATTGTAATGATATTTCAAAATATTATTATTTTAGTGTAGTTTTGATCAAATAAATGCAGCCTTGGTGAGCATAAGATATTCTAAACTAATGATGACCATGTATGTGTGTGTTATTTTTATAAATTTGGTCATGTAGTGCTGTGTTAAGACTTTGTTTTGCTCCATCTGAAATGATATGCCTGCCCTGTCCACCTTGTTTTCTGGGTTGAAAGTCTTTCCTTGCAGCACTGCAGTGTTTCTACTCATACACACACCCCCACACCGAGCTTACTCAGCATTCTTCTTTCTCCTGGGACCAAGGGGAGACAGAGAGCTGTGGCCAGGCTTGGCCTGCGCTGTGTTTGTGTTTTATTCAGTGCCTGTCACAGCTCTGCCCCACTGCCAGAGGCCACTGATCTGAACATAGAGTTAAGGTGCTCCTGCAGACCTGACTCCCAGTTCAGGGGCTGACAATCTGCATACGCTTAACTAGGCACAGAATAGGGATATAAACATAGGTTTAAGTAATGTTACAATATCACCGGGACTGTGAATTACTGTTTTATTAAAAGTTTTATTAAATACTGTTTTATTATAAAAAGTCCCCAGATGCTTTTATACAGCAACTTCCTTACACATCACTGGTGAAGGGTACAGTCATTTGCATTAAAATGAAGGAACGTGGAGATGTTTACAACCTGTAAAGCAGCACTTAAAATACTGCTAATATAGAAAAAACAAATTTTAAAGGGTTAGTTCACCCAAAAATGAAACTTAACTAGTCTTTGTTTTACTCACCCTTCAGGCATCCTGTATATGGCTTTCTTCTTTCAGATGAATCCAGTCTGCGTTATATTAAAAATGATCCTGGCTATTCTAAGCTTTAGTTGAATGGTCCACATGACATCAAATAACAGCTAATAGCAAATATATGCATTTTCATAAGAAAAATATCCATATTTCAAACGTTCTAAACAGTTTTCTCTCACTTCCGGAATCTGTCATACATGGAAGGTGTTCCAGTGGATGATGTAAGGTGTTGGCGTTGCATGATTAATGACTAATGCAAATACAGAACAAAACAAATCGCCATTCACAAATTAAAAGTATAAACCAAAGATTTGTAAAGAAAGATGTTGGAGGATTTCGATATAAGCCAAGAGGAGACTGATTTACCTTTGCTAAAATAAGAAAACTGCTTCCTTTTGCTCCTATAAAAAACTCACCAGACTAACATATCTCAGAGGTGTGCACTGCGCGTACAGTATATGCATCATCCGCTGGAATTCCTTCCATGTATGACAGATACCCGGAAAGGAGAGAAACGTTTCTAATATTGATTTGAATATTGATTAAGAATTTGCAACAGGAGGCCTTTATTCACCCCCCAGGGCCGTGTGAGGCATGTTTTATTGTGGATATGTGCGTTTTATTTGATGACTTGTGGACAGCTGAACAGAAACACTCGCTGACTGCAATGATAGAGCTTTTTAAAAAGCTTTTTTAGAGCCATTATTAATATAACTCCAATATGATTCATCTGAAAGACACCTAGGATGCCTAATAATCATTTTTGGGTGAACTAACCCTTTAATGGGGCAAAGCTGACTGGACACACAGGCTGCATTTATTTGGTATAAAAAATAATATAATTAAAAGCAGTAATATTGTTAAATATAGCATTTAAAACAACATTTTTATCTTTTAATCTATATTATAAATTTTCAGCATTATCATATATATGCAAAGTTCTGCCATGAAATATAGATGGCACATAGATCTAACTCAATAAAACATATTGACATCATCACCTGGCATAGCTGATTGGTTCTCCCCTGTATCAATAGCCTAGCTTGATGCTCAACATATATATATATGTAGGTGCACCTATAACCTTCCTGCGTCATCAATTGAATTTTAACTACGACTCATACCAGATCAAACAGTGGTGTCAGTAAAAGTAATAATCTTTCAAGTACCAAAACAGTTCTATTTTTCTGATGAGCACAGAGAGATTTTCCTACTAGCAGCCTTAAGTACAGCCTCGGTCTTTGGTAGAGTAAGGGATTGTTTTGGTTTGACTGCCTTACTCAAGTTCTTCTCCCAAGGAATCGGTGTACAATTTCAGTCGATAAAAGCCGATGGCAGACGTTCAAGAGCCTTGCTGTTGAGCATTTTTCTGCAATTAGACTTTGCATTTGGCATCTATTCTTTCGTACCACAGTGTTTTGCCCACTGGCTACTTTTTACTTGCTGCCCTTCGTTTATTTTCATACCCACCCAGGGGAATTATGACAAAACAACATAGATGCAGACACAGAAGACAACATTTCCAGGTTAAAATTCACAAGAAATAGCATCGAAACCAATTCCTGTGAATGTTCAGTAACACAGTGAGTAATGTAATCACCACGGTGGTCATTTAACATTTGAATCAGGCATAGTGCGTTGTTGAGGATGGCAGACATTAATCTTTAATCTCACAACCAGATGCTGAGAGGAAAGAAATTATATTGTCTTGTTGCCATTCCAGCAGTCTGTGAAAAAGCAATTTTCATGAACCCTCCAGGGATAATATCACTAATGTATGACTTTGTTGTAGTCAGGTCTAAGGCACTGGGGTTGAGCGGCATGCAGTGGTGAAGTAAGAGCCCATATATCAGTGACAGGGTTCAAAGGCTGAGAGCGTGGAGCTGAGCACTGCGGAGCCGGCAGGGTGAAGCTGGCAGAGATCTCCTCTGCACTCCATCGATCTGGAGTGGGTCACGTATTCAGCACTGGGCAGCTTCATTTTCACTGCAGTGGAGGCGTCTGCTTTTCCACCTCTGGGCACAAACGGAGTCACATAAACACACACGCACACAGTATTCCATAGTTGGGAGCTCTTTATTAAGCTGCAGAAGTCATCAAGGTACTATTTTCCCTCTGAGCAGCCCTTAAGGGTAAGATCTGCCAGTAATACCCTGGTAGCATAAAAGTGCTGCATCAGCTCTGCAAGAGATTGTATGTATTGCAGGCGTCAGACATGACTGTCTGGGTCCAGGTTTCCTCACCATTTTTGTTTTAGGTACTGCAGCTCTACAGTTCCATATATAATACTGAAGTACATAAATATGCTAAACAAACATTCTTGCCAATAAATGAAAACTGCATCTGTTTCAATGTCGGATGATAGGACATTTCAATGTGTTTTGTTCAATGTGATAATGTTATTCAATAAATAGTGCTTGTTTTTCATAAAGGCTTCATATTTAAATTTTTGTAATTTTTTTTTTTGCCTTTTACTATTCACAGACACCAACTAGTCTATATTTCGGTTCTTACCACATAATAATGCCCTACTGCTCTGAAAAAAAAACTTGTTTATTGGATTTTATATTAGGTTTCATTAAAAAGCAACTGAAATGTGTTAAAATATTATAATTACAAAAAATAATAATATTTTAACCTTTTGACAGCCCTAACATTTTTCCTTATCTTTCTATTTTACAGGTTTAACTAAGAAAATATTACCACCAGGAACATACTTAAAGTGGAGTTGGTTGGGAAACACTTCGAAGCACAAAAAGAAATATCCCAGGTGTACCAAAATATCATTCATCAAATGCGTGTGCATTATGACGCAATGTGGCTTGAGGACATCCGTTTTCACCACTTCATACATTTTCTATTCAAACGTGAGCATCCCTGTGAAAAAAACTGAAGGTGCAGGTGACGCATGAAGAGAGAGAACCCCCATGTTTCCATGGCAACGTGCAGGTGAAGGCATCAAGGACGAATCTGGTGTCAGATCTATGAAGCTTAAGCATTGTTACAGTAGTCTTCGCTTAAATCCATCACACACACTCATTCACTCTCACTTTTGTTGTACTGATGTCTCCAACTAAGCCTAAAATGATAATGATCACAAGCAGGCAAGTTTGACTCACCAGCCTGAACGCTGCACTACTCATAGCAGAGGGGGAGAAGAAGAGAATGAGCGAGAGACACAGCAGTTATTGCACAATGTGTACGAGCCCTGAAAGACTGATAGCTTTCATGACAAGCTGCAATCTTCCCCACTTCCTAACAACAACACACAGACGTTAAAACAAAATGCAATCAGCTGAAAACATTCATGCTGTAGCAAGATACAAATCTGCATGTTCTAACACTGTGAGGTTTTTTTGTTACAAGGCCTGATGTCCTTATTGTGAAAGTGTGGTCATTAAGTCTGCTCACTGGACACATCAGATGTAGTCATGCAGTAAGACCAACTCAGCTGTTCCACAGTTGCATCACTGCAAAAATCATTGTCTTAATTAGTATTTTTGGTGTTTTCCAGTAGAATTCACATCTTTGGAACAAAATTAATTTTTCTGAGAAGCAAGGTCGTGCGCCATTTTTTTCAAAATCAAGCTCAATTTCTGAAGTTGAAATGAGGTAGCAAACAATGGCACATTTATCTACATTTTATTTCAAGAACAAAAATCTGAAATTGAAACAATAATTAGATATTGCAATTTGAACTGAAATTTGAAGACATCTATAGAACCTATATTTCAGCACCAATTTGGACCTGTAAACAAGAATCTATCGATCTAATTGATTTTGTAGACCAGGGTGTCTGTCTTCTTCCTCGGTGTTCTGATCAATTCTATTCGATTTCCAAATGAAGTGACTGAGGGCCAATTTTTTTTAAGATGTTCTCGAAGAACAATTAATTAGGAATGTTTATGCTTAAAACTTAAGGTCAATATATTCAAAATTATACACAATATCAGGTCATTTAGAAAATAACAATAAAACAATAAAATTAAGATACTGTATTTTTTTTATTTTTTAAAAATCAATTGTTTGCTGTGCGCACAGGTAGATAGATATCACAGCTATACATGTGCATGCAGAGAACGAACATTCAAAAGTATAAGACGTCGTGTTAATTAATTAAAAGGAATATCACATTCCAGCCTGATGCATACAGGCATGTTCAAAACTATTCTCTACACTATCACCAAAATTAAACATTTGTTCTGGGTCAACTTAGGACTGGGTCTACTTAAAACTCCACCGTGGTTACACTCACGCACATATACTGTACATAAATGCATACTGATTTTACATGACTTTGGATCAAATCAAGTAATGTAGTAATTAACCTTTGACCTGAGTGCTACAGCATACTGCCCAAGGGATCAATGTAACTCTTTCCTGCACCCATAACACTCAGAAAGAGAATCCCAGCACGCATACATTTATGTGATTTGATAATAGTGACGCTGGTCCTGTGCATTTTGGTGATCATCCAAACATATTAAAACTCTTTTTTATATATATCTATATTTTTTAGATTGAATTAACGGGTGTGAGATGAAACTACAGTCCCATAAAGACACCTATTTGAAGCTCAGATCAATACAGATCAATATTTCTTCTGACATATATCTGCACTAGGGCATTCGAGAGCCTCGGTTATCAACATTGC
The DNA here is from genome assembly GCA_032353835.1 of Enteromius viviparus. NCBI lineage: Eukaryota > Metazoa > Chordata > Actinopteri > Cypriniformes > Cyprinidae > Enteromius > Enteromius viviparus. The sequence continues at coordinate 5,510,269 of JAUCNO010000386.1, read as the reverse complement.
CACCCGTCTCAAATCTAGCTGCTCATCAATTATCAGACTGAATATCACTTTACCAAATTATCAAGCTTGCAGTCTGGCAGTTTCACTCTGCAGGCGCAGTGGGGCAACTAAAGAGAGAAAACTGAATGAAAAATAGGTCATGCACGTCTAGGACAAAGGAAACAGGATGTAATGAGCAGCTAGAACAATATCGTCTGCTGGAGTGACAAGGCAGCCAAAGCAAACTTTTGTGTAAATGCTAAATGAAAACAGCAGGATTAAGGTCATCAAATCAGAAAATGCATGAGAAACGAATAAAAGTAGTGATGAGTGATAAAAGTGATGGAACAGAAGTTCTGTCTTGTGCTTATTTAGTGCAGGGGTTTTCAAACTGTGCAGTATAAAATACAAGATCTTAGATATTTAGGTGCATTAACCAATCTTTCTACATTACAATAAGCAATAGTACACCCCAAAATGAAAATGTACTCCCCTCCAGGCCATCCAAGATGTAGATGAGTGTGTTTCTGGATTAGAACAGATTTGGAGAAATTTAGCATTACATTGCTTGCTCAATAATGATCCCTCTGCAGTGAATGGGTACCAGCAGAATGAGAGTATACAAACGGCTGATGAAAACATCTCAGTAATCCACAAGTATTTCACACAACTCCAGTCCATCAACAAAGACATGCTGCACTTGGTAAAATCAGGTTACCGCACATGCAGAAGGTAAAATACATTCCCATTGCACATCCTCAAACAATTTTTAAAAGCTGCATGTTTATAAGAAACAAATCCATCATTAAGATTAATACATTTCAAAACGCTTTCTATAATCTTGCTTTTCTTTCTTCAGATCTCTGAATCTGTTCTAATGAAGAAACTTGTCAATATCCTGAATGGCCTGATGGTGAGTACATTTTCAGCAAATTTGTATTTTGTGGTGAACCTTTAAAGGGCCTTTAGCTAGAAATGGCATACGTAATAGTTTAAAGGAGTCTTAGGAAATATGAAAATACAAGGCGATATAAAACTGATACAAACAGGTCAAACCTGTTAAAATTGCTATTTTACAAATCACGCTGCTCTCTAGAATAATTGATTCTGGTTGGTCGATAGCAGCATCCTGCTGTCCAATATTTTTGTATAATGACCACTAGCACACATCTAGCTCATAAATAGTGCTAGTGATTCATTACCTGTATCCCTTTGCAGTCTCTTTCTTCTAATAAAAATAAATCTAATTCATATTTAATGTCCATTTATTTATTTAGGTAAATAGCTTGTGATCAGCTTATGCACAGTAATGCACTGACACTTAATAAAAATACATTTCACTCACTCTACAAAAATGTCTTGTGTTTACAATGGAAAATATCATAAATACCCATTGAGGTAGCACTTTCTATGAAGCCTGTGTTTATAATACATTATAGGGGTATTCTTAAGGCATTATAATGAATGCATAATGCATTAAAAAAAACTTATAATGTGTTATTACCTCTCTTATTGTTATTAGTGTTATTAGTGTCTAGTGTTATTACCTCTGTTATTACTTAAAAACAATTATAATTCATTATAATATTTATGTATTTGTGATTATAACTTTTGAGATGGTATTAAGAAAGGTATGATTATTTATAACACAATGAACTCCAGCTACTTCATTTATAGAGTAATGGACTATATAGTATACTATATATATATATATTTATATATATATATAGTATAGTATATACATACATGTATACATTCATATATGTATATCATATCTTGACTTACCTTGCAACATCTTATGGGTTATTTTAATGTTTCCTGTGGGGATAATATTGGGGCTAATGTGAGCTAGCTAATACTTCCAACTGAAAAAATGCTAAGCAATGTTAATTATAAAAACCTATTGTTAGATTTACGTGGGGTAGGTACACTGTAAAAAAAAATCAATAAAATGTACAGTAAAAAGTAAATACGATAACAACATTTTATGTTTTATGATTTTAAGTTAAATTTACAGTTAAATATCATAATCTCAGTATCTGATATTATGTTAATATATCAAGTACTGATGAACCAAATTGCATGACAAGCAGCTTTTACATATGAACATATATAGAAAGAGCTCAGTGTCATTCACACAAACACTAAACACCATCATGGTGAGATTCATTAAACTCTATTATATAATTATATAATTTAACAACATTACATGTAACATACAACCCTAAAAACACACTGATAAAAAAACACTAAGAAGAAACATATTTATTTCAAAGAGAAAACATCAGATTCAAACACAATGCAGGGATTTCTGGGAATGTTTGCTGTAGCTTTTTTACAGTTTTTACAGGTAATTTAGAGTGTAAAATATTCACATGCTTGCAACGTATCTTGTATATTGTATTTGTCCCCTTTAAGTAAAGTAGCATAAGTAAAATGGCAAGATAATATCTAAAAGAAATATATTCCATTGTAACTTAAATGGTTGAATCGTGTGTATTGTATGTTATAATTTTTCATACTCTTAAAAGCTATAACACATTAAAACAGTTTCTAAGAAGATACAACACATTATAAACTTTTGCATTATGCATTCATTATAATGACTTGAGAATACCCTTGTAATGTATTATAAATACAGGCTTCATATAAAGTGTTTCCAATATGGTTTTATAATACATTTATTTTTATCAAAGCTCAGTGTAACATTGCATAAGATAAAGCTGACCGACTGAACATCAGATGCAAATTAGAGATTAAAAAATAAATCTGTTAAATACATAAAGTTAAATACATCATGTAACGGCAGTTGTTGTATCTATATGCTGAGAGTTATATTTTAGAGCCTGTTATAAGGATTCCTTTGTAGCAGCAGAGCATAAACATGTTTTTAGGAGACTGCTGAGTCACTGGTCGAATCCATTGCAGAATCGTGCTCCCCCTCCCTTCAACGGCTCTCCTCCTCACTTTCTTCTTCTCTCTGGACTGTGTTCACTCCCTCCATCCCCCTCTCTCTCATTCCCATCTACACCCACCCCCAACTTTTTCTGTCTCTTTATCTCTGTCAGCACCCCCCTGCCCAGTTTCTTCCGTGCTCTCTTTCTCTCTCTTGCTCTCTTTCACTCTCCTCTCTTCGGTTTAATTAAGGGGTAAATGAGTCTGTGAGTGACGTGTCAGAGACCAAGGTCTAGTCACAAAGAGAGTTGATAATGCAACTACTAATTCTCTCCCGCTCCCTCTGTTCCAAAGGTGCAAAAACAGCAGCAGCAAAGTCAAACGCTACAGATGAAAAAAAACAAAACTTCAAAGGCTTCAAAGATTCACTGAGCTTTTTTTTATGCTTCACTTTAATCTCAACATTGCGAAAAAGAGGCAAGAGGGAAAGAAATCTGCTGGAACTGCTTTGTTTAAGGTTAAGTTAAATTTCATGACAAGCAGCTGTCTGTGATGCTCACTAGAAATATATTTTAAGAGAAAATAACATCTAGATTTGTTGGAAGCTACCTGTGTGTTTAGTTATTTTCAGCATTACTCTGACAATCTCATATTCGATTACCAACCTTTTTTTTCCTCAAGTTTACCAATAAATCATTGCAAAACATTTATAGTACTAATACTTTCTCACTCCATCATATTTACTAATAGCATATTTACTATGGCTATTAAAGTGGTGTATCAGATAAAACTAAGGTTACATATGGCTGAGTTGAGTTTATTCATTAAACATGCAAAATATCTCTTTTATCTTGAGACCTCATGAACTGTGCATGAAATATGCATGGTAGCAAAAACATACAATTTAATTTAATGTATTATAAATACTAAGAATTCTGACTTTTAGGCTGCACACAAAATTTTTATGAACACTGAAATACTATAATATAATGTCACGCTCTCGGTATACATGTATATATGTACGAATAGTAGTAAATGGAAAGTGTAGTGTGACAGGCCATTTATTGCAGGAGCACCTAGTTCAGCTTTTGCAAGTCATTCTTTCAGGTTTTTGGGGGCCCTTGCTGTAGCTGTGTGTCCTGCTGGTTTTGCAGGGGTTTTTTATGTTGTTCTCCAGAGGGGTTTTCTTAATAAGCATGTTTAGTCATTGTCACATGGCTTCCTGACATAACAAGTCAGTTCAACCTCACTGTGAGGTTAAGAAAAATAGTTTTACCTCATTATATGAACTGAGCAAAAGAAGGATACGTGTGAAAATTCCTTTCCTGATTGGCTTACAAGATCTGCCATTTGACCAATGTCTGAGAGTGACCTCTGTCTTTAGTGCTTGCAGTGCTGACATGCAGAAGACCGTGCAATATTTTCATCTAAGCAGTCTGCTCAACATATTTAGGATTTATAATTAGCATTTTTCTTCTAATTGAGTAAACAAATAAACCTAAAATAAACTATGCTGAATTTAACAAAAATAAATCAAATAAATTCAACTTCTCTACTTTATGTAAACGAAAATGCAACATTTTTATTTTGCCAAGTTCTATGTATCCCTAGTCAACATATTTTGTTGACCTTTGAACAACATTTTAATGAAAAAATATTGTCTTGACCATATCTGCACACCTTAACCTACCTTACTTACGAGTAATGCCTAAAATCAGAGGAAATGATAGATGACTGACACTGATGTGTCAGCACCATACAGTGATTGTAAGCCTAAACTTCATAAAAACTGTAAACTGTTTCTTTAAATCTGATTGGTCAATCACATGTTGCACTTGGTAAAATCAGGTTACCGCACATTCAGGAGGTATAATACATTCCCATTGCACATCCTCAAACAATTGTTTCACTTTCATTTTTGCTTTGCCCAACAGACTAAAAAGTTCTGGAATAAAGTTACTCAGCAACCAAATTAGATTGGACGAGTTTTGTTATTCTTGTCAACTCAACGTTTACATGCTGCTGCCAAACAATGTTTCACGGCAGGTGCTAAATTTTATTTGGGCCTCTCCTCCCCGACAGATTTCTATTAAACGTCTCTGACGTCAAAGCGGACGCCATCTTTGTCGAGGGCAGAGCAGCTCTCCACTGAAGAAGAACACACGCGCATTGCCGTTGCAGCAGCACAGTCCCTACAGAAGGGGGTTGATGGTGTTTCGCTGTTGAAATTCGCACAGAGACTTCATTACTGACGGTCGTCAACCGAATACGGGATCAGGTAAGTTTGATTTCGAGAAAGAGATGAGGGAAATGTTTTGATGCGATCGTTTTTGGTCATTCTTTTAATTTTGTTGAGGACAAAAAAGTGGTTGATTAGTCGCAGCGCAGGCAAGAGCAACAGTGGATGCTTTTGTCGAAATGCAGTGCGGGAACTGGCTAATTAAAAGACAACCGTACCCTTTCATTTTGCTTTGCCGTTTAAATGTAAACTTGATGTACTGTTCGGAGGATGTCCGATTTCAGGGACAATGTTGTGTGGTTAATACGCATTTGAATCGTGTGTTGGATGCGGCATGATGTGGGCGGTTTCTGCGTTTCAGCACCCTGGACAGTGACTGCGTTTGCTCCACTGCGTTTCTGTCCTGAATTCACATCCAACCCCTGCAGCTGTATTACCATTATATGTCTGGCAAAGTTTTGCGCAGAGGCGCCATCTAAACAATGGTTGATTTTACCAGCTGTTTAAGAGACGCAGACAGGTTTTTACAAAATACCCTGTTGACGTTACAGCATCAGGCCATTAATCACCGAAATGACAGTGAAAACTAACGCCTAGTTGATTTATTTTGCAGCAGCATTTTATAACCAGATCGACTGTCGTTGCTTTGCCTGCCAGATTCTTTTTTGTCTCTGAAAATTAATAATAAAGGTTCGATGACATCGGGTCGCGATTTATCCAAAGTGATCAGCGATTGATAGTGGGGGGAGGTCAATATGGCAAACTGCGACAGAGTGGTCGAGAATTAATGTGCGTGTTGCAGAGAAAGCAGTGTGGACAGAGTCAGATGGGATAATGCAGAGATGAAACTTTAATGGAACCGATATATTTGTTGTCTGCAGACGTTTATTTGGACCAAATCATCTGAACCTTGCCGTATGTGATGAGGCAGCGGTAACTATCAGTGCGTGTCTTCCTGGTGGTAGACGATGGGCGGGGGCTTGAGCAAAGACGAGCGGGGGCGGATGCTGGAGATACCCTCACAGATTCTTTGGGCTCACGTATGACTAGGGATGGAAAACAACCCTAGTACGGTTCCATAAACGATGCGTGTAGTAGTTTTTGAGGAAGGTTTTTTTTAGAAAAAAAACGCGTGTGGCTAAATAATAAGATCATTTCAGACTTTTTACAGACTTTTTAGAGACATTCATATGTATATGTTCTACACATATTTCATTAACTAATATATTTATATATATATATACACCACTAAAACTAAATATAAAGTTACACGTTGTCGTATGAACTAGCCTACAATGATTTAATTCTCACGAGACTTAACATGACACCGTGACACATTAACAGTTTAATTGCCAGTTACACGACGAAAGTAATAACTTCCTGTTCAGAAACAGCTTCGACTGATTTGTCATTTGATTTACAACGAACTGACTCGTGACTGTCAGACGTCGCGCTGTATGGTGTTGATTCACTAAAAAGAACCGACTCACCTGAATAATTCGATTGGGAATCGATCTGCAGTCGTCGCGCTGTATGCTGTTGAATCACTAAAAGGAACCGACACGTAATGGTTCGGGAGTTGATCTACACTCGTGCGTTTTTGGTTCTCTAAAAAGAACCGGCTCACAAGTCATTCGTAATCTCTCTACGTTCACCAGCATTTGTTAGTTTTATAACCGTTTGAGCGGAACCGAATGTGACAAAAATATAAATCGAACGATTCTTCGTTCCAAACCCTGTGTGCTGCATATTTAACAACGCTTCCAAACCCAGAGCCATTTTCGCCTTATGACACATCCTCACGTGTAAAACACATTCTGGCTCACAGAATGTACTGATTACACAATAGTATTATCGCGTAAAATCCCTACATTAACCGGATGTCCGTAACAACCCAAAATATCATCTAATCATCCAGCCAGACAGTGCAGTGTGCATTGGACTTGTCAGGATACTGCAGAAGAGCTCCTTTTTTCTGTCACGTGCCTTCATCTTGCACCTGCAGATGCTCTAAAGCCAATGTATTGTTTTTGGCCACCCTACTGTTGTGGTAAGGTTAGTAAATGCGTAAGCTGTTCCTGACGCATACATGAGCAACAGAAAATGATACTTTACTACAATGAGCAGAGCATTGGGTTTCGCTTGTTCCGGTCTGTATTTGTCTTGCGGCGGTTGTGAGAGACAGGTTGGCACGCTTTTGTTGTTGAATCTGATGGTTTAATGCGGCTTATTATGGCTTGACTGCAGCGCAGGGCGGTAGGGATGTTCCCTGAATAAGTGGTGACTCACGCGATATCAGACCTCGATTCATCTTGATTTATCGATGCTACTTAATTTTATTAACATACCCGATCTTAATATAATCTATAATACAGAGCATGTAACGTTAATGCACAGTCCATATATTTAACATAAACAAAAAGATAACGATGATAGCCTACATAGATTATTTATGCAAGGATAAACAAATGTACCGAAAGTCTCAAGCTATAGGTTCAGGTTTATTATATGTATTTTTAAAAAGCACATGTTAACAGATTGCAGTTTAAAAAAAAATGGCTGAGCTCAGTCAGGAGTGATTCACTTAAATAACCAATTAATATGTCATTTGGAAATTGTTTAATCAAATCTCAGCACTGAGACAACAAAGTACTTTATTATGGTTGCTCAAAAAGTCTTAATTAATCACTTCCTCAATGAAGTGTTGTGAATGAAAAAAGAAAACCAGAATCTTTACCAGTGACCTGTTACGGGAACTTGCAACGTTATTGTTGTTTTAACACAAAATAGTTTTAGATGAAAGCACCAGCTGAGTCAAAAATGAGATTTGCTATTCCCTAAATTAAAACCAGCAGCCAGTCTTGGGGGGGGGGCACTGAACAGTATCTAGGAACCAATAACATGGGCCGAAGTACAAAATGGCTTCTGGATATCTCTGCGACAGTCCTGCACAAGTGCACTTGGTTGAACACTCACAGATTGGAAATATGGTCAAATGCGTCACAAGTGCATAAAAGGCAGAAGACAGAAATGGATGAAAAGATGAGCAATGGGAAGAGGGGGGATAATGTTGGTAGAGAAGAAAAATAGGCAGATACGAGACGTCAGAAGAGGGTGGCTAGAGGAGAAAAGACAAGATACCCTGAAGAGTTAGCTTGTATGATGCATAATGACTGCAGAAAGAAGCCCCCTCATGGCAAACATCTCAGCCTGTAAGCTCTGCCCACACATGTGGGTTTCCCCTCCACCATCTGCAAATATCAATAGTGCTGGAGGTTTCTGAAGGAGGAAGCATCATAAATCAGCATAAGGACTGACGCTGTCCTCTCTCTGCAAACAAAATTTTCAAGAGGTCGCAGTGGTTAATAAGTGCAGTCTTAAACATACTGAATAAAAGTAAGATTAAGGAAAGGATTAAGAGCCCTGCTGATGTAACTTACTGTAGTATGTACTTGCCACGTAATACTTAAAGTACTGAAGCGATGTGGTGTGTACTGCATTTGACATGAAAATGAAAATGTTCATAAAAGACCTTATATTTGTGCTTGTTGAAATGGTATGCTATCATTGGTAATGCATCTGGATTAATGCATGATGAAATGACTTTTCTTACCTGTGCCGTTTGACTTTGCTTGGCATATTAATGTTTGTGCCTTATCAGATGGACATTTTATGCATTTGGCTTCTTTTGCAAGCTGTTAGTGTGAGCAGTTTGGACAAATGTTTTGGCATCTGTTCATTTGCTCATAGCTGCAGTCTGAAGCCATTTTGCAATTGTAGCTCTCTCAGAGTACCGAAAGTACTTGTAATGAAGTTTTCGACAGCATGGCGCATATGTATAGTGTATATAAAGGAACAGGGAGATGAGATCATGCAGATGATTCATTCTTTCTCAGTTTACATGTAAAGATTAGGCAGTCTGATTCCATTAAAGTGGAATCCTATTTCAGTATTAAGTAGCATGCTATAGTAAACACTACTTGGAAATTCAATATTAGCCTTTGCTTCATGTTTGCATATTTCTTTTCAGGATTATTTGACTGTTGACCCATGTTTGAGATGCCAAACTTGTCATTTGATACACACTGGCTCATTTAAGTCATTCAATAGGATGGAGAAAGACAAATTTGCCATAGTTGTAGTTTCTCTGTTTGATTGTCAATCACTGATGTTTCACTGATACATTCAGAAAACATATATTTCTATTGTCTACAGTTAAGGTGAATGTAGCAGAGCAATAAGAAATTATTTTGTGGCATTTTGGATTATACAAATATAAGAATAGAAAATGGATATCTATTTTATTTATTTATTTTGAGCATATGTATAAAAAAATTGACATTTTATCTATTAGAATAGTTATTGTATGTTCAATCAGTTCGAAATTTTAAAACACATCATATAATTCAGTTGTTTATTTAATAAAGCTTTATTTCCTTTAGCTAAATGTGCTTCCATAAAATAAATCAGTTAATCGTGTTTCTGTTTAGCAAAAGCTTTTGTCTGCTTCCTGGATCTTGGGCTTCCTAATTGCTTTTTAATGTCTGTTGTTTATGACTCCTCAAATATTTAACACCTGCTGATGCTATCATTCAGGTGCCATTTTTACCTGTGCTTTCTTCGTTCATCCCATCCCTCCTGTCTGATCAACAAAACAAATGTCACAACCACATGATACCATCAGTGCGGTTTATGAGATTTTCATTTAAATGACTTTAGTTTGCACCCAATTCGCATTTGATGCATTTTGTCGCGTTGTTGAAGGGAAATATTATAGAAAAACAATATGAGAATGCTAGGATGCCATTCAAAAAAGAAAGTCAATGAAATGCAGTCAAAAACAAATCTTCGACATTTGTGACTACGTCTGAGTGTTGTTGTTTTTTATGGGTCTGTTTCTATAGATAATAAAAAAATGATAGCTGATAGCCTCCTCTGCTGATTTCCAATCCTCATTTCTATAAAGTTGCAATAAAAACGGGAAGGTCACACACGAACAGAACGCATAGCCAGCCCTTCGATCCTTGCCCTGTCAAACTCAACACTTCATCACTCATCATTTCGCCAAGAACCTTGGAACCAGATGGGGAGGCGAAAGGGAACAGGGTGTCGGGTGGGGAACGCAGTGTCTGCTTTAATGGTTGTGTTGTTCATAAATCCATCCTGGGGCTTCCCCATGAGAGGGAGTCTGACTCTGAGGTTTACAGGCAGGCGAGGAGGGAGGGCTCTCTGCAGTAGGACCTGATGCCGTTGCTGCAGAGCTGAACACAAATGGGCTTGTGAAATGGACTCTGTCAAATCAATTGCATTGGCTGTTGGATCCCCGCTAAATCACCAGACCCTTCAACCCAGAGTAAAAGGGGGATATAGATGAGGTTCTAAGGCTGCTGCAGTTGTTCTAGTTTATGGCGCAGCAACATGAGTGCGTAGTGCAGAATCTTCTTGGAAGAATACTCAGTATGCAGCTGCATGCACACTAGAATGTATAATTCAGATCAGTACTAATGACCGTCACAGATCACAAGCTTAATGATTTTCTGTTAGAGAGTACATGGTCTGTTGATTATTTGCAGAATTTACTACTGTATGTACATATTAAAAAAGTGACTTTTATTTGGTCCTGCTGTAAATATCCATTTTATTAGGTTGTATTTTGTATATATATTTTTTAAATAGCGCTTTTCACTATACTTAGTCTCACAGCAGAATTAAAACAATCAGTGTCTTTTTTAAGCATAAATATAACAGAATTGTATACAATTTATGCATAAGCCATATAGATGTGGGATAAAACTAAATCAAGACATTTTTTTTTATCTTAATATTTTTATACGTCAATGATCAGATGCAAAAGCCTCTAAAATTTTCATCCAAATTGAACATTTTTATCAGGCTCCCATGTTTAGATCATTTTACTCTATCTAATTAAAGAGAAATAACTGAACATAAATATAAAAGCCTTATTTTAGAAGAAAGTTTCAAACGGCACTTACAGGCGTTTGCATCTGAACTCTTCAAACATTTTTTGCATTGTAGATGAGACGGAAAGCATGGGGAAGCCTACCTTCAGACATCCGGTGGAGTATTGCTAATTTACTGCAGTATAATCATATTTGAACTATATTGCTTTTTATCTTATAATAAATCTTTCACATGATTTACATGATTATACATTTCTATTTCCATATATATTAAACACATAATTTGTACAAGGAGTGTGAACAGTACCAGTGTTAGCAGAGCTCTGGAATCTCTCCACACAATCCTCTACTCAGGAGGAAGGGGATTGAAGTTATTAATCACTGCTCATGAGAGGAGGGGGGCAGTATTGCTCAGGCCTGTCCTCATCTGGTTGTGTTGCCTTGTGAATAATAAGCCATTGCTATAGTTTACAGGTGGCCGGCTTCATCTGTTACTCAATGGTTTTCAATCAAGGACAAGGCATGGTTGGAGACAAATGGGAGCATAAATGAACTCAGGGACCTCCCTAAATAATGCATCACCTGCTACAGTTTATATTAGACATTAGTGAACATAACTGCAACTGTTGACATATATTTATTAGAAAAAAATTGTGTAGGAACAGTTTTCACTCAAAAATTGCTGGTATATTTTACAAATAACCACAAAAAAATAAGTAACACATTGATTTAAATGTGAAATTATTTAAGTAGAAATACTGAAATAGTATTTTCTTGTCACAATCTACATTTTAGATTAAATGTGCATGAATAACATATGGCAAAAATCCAGTATTTAAGCATTCTGATATATTCTGATTCTTATAGAGACTCTGATTTTGAAATATGTCAAGCTCGATAACTCGCTCTACTAGAGTCAATCTGTTGCAACATACATAACACTGTAAAGGGGAAATACCATAACCCGATTTCAAAGGTAATCTCGTAAAACACGTCTGTTTCGCCTGACTCAGAGATTTAGAGGTCAGGCATGATAAGTTCATTCCATTTCAGGGGATATAAGGCGAAGTTGGCGTTTGGAGACAACCGAGTGGTTACTGTTGCAGTATTTAAGGTTTAAGTTTTGGAGGAGAACAGTTTTTTGTGTGGTAACTGAAGTGCTGCAGTGAAGGGAGAGGCTGCATGTTTGAAAAGAGAAAACAAAATGGCAGCCAGCTCAGAGTCGGAGGATGAGTGAGCACATACACACACACACATGCAGCTACTCTAAAAGAGCATGTGTTTGAACCATTGAGTTTCTCGTTGTTTTGGTAAACAAACGTACAGCTACATGCAATTTCCAGTATGACACAGTAACCTATTGGTCAATAAGTAATACTCTGGAGCCTAGTTCAGTAAAACCTTAATTCCAGGACAGTAATTGAGTCCAATTATTGTTTAATAATACAGTAATACAGTAAATATGTTCATGTAGTAAAATTCTCACCGTCACACAGGTCTCACGTCTACATTTGAGTGCCATTATTCAACAAGCAAAAAATAATAAGAGTCATCATTTAAGCACAAGAGAGAGCATTTTCATATTAGCGTTAATTTTCTTCTATATTTAATGACTGGAAGTGCACTGGAAAAAATAATATGAATAGTTACCACTACCTAATGCATTATTAATAATCATGGGATATAGGCGAGAGCTACAATTATTTTAACCTGAAAGCAGAAGTGAGCTGCTAAATTAATAAATTTAAAATACAAATAAAATAAAAGCCTAACCTTTCGACCTTTTGTTTACTGAACATCTGTTAACAGGTCAATAATTGAAGGTCCCATCTGCTCAGTTCCCTGGCTTGCACTGATGTTAGCTTTTTGCATTGTTGCAGGTTTAGCTCACCGACAACGCAAAGGCCTGCTAATGGTGTCATTCATATTCATAATACTGAAAGAAATTAACTAATTAATTAAAAGCCCCAAAAAGTGGGAAGTGACCAAAGAAAACACGAGTCCTGAGATTTTGCTGGCGCAGTTAAGACAATTTTCCAAAGTTGTTTTGCTTTTCCACATGACAAGTCGTTTTGGCCCGTCGTATTTCTCTGATCTCTCAAATTGTGCTAAACTTTTAGTTTATTTGAAAATACTGCTACAAGGAAATCACTATGACATTCACTGACCTGACATTTTTATGCACTCATCAAAATCTGAATGAGTTCATTCATCGGAGGTTAAGTGAGGACATGCGAGAGGTGTTTCTGTATTGGTGTGTTTCACTGGCACCAGCTAGGGCACCATACTGCAAATTCATCACAAACATGTTTCTATTACCCTGAACGAGCCTGCGTGAATACACAGCTTGGATGATGGGTCAATCAATTTTAGATTGGTGATCTTTAACCGAAGCAGAAGATGACATTCATTTCACTGGTGGAGATGGGAGTGTAATATTTGCAGCCTCTGGAGTATTTCACAGTAAAAGGTCAGGCAGGCGTGTTAAATTTAATCGCTGGAGTACAATTATGCAATTAATGGAGGCTCTTTAATACCTGCTTGGAATTCATTGGATATTTCACTGATAGTGTTGTGTATAGTTTAATTGGATGAAAAATTAATTAAAATTAAGTGATGTTTTTTATAACAGAAAAGGCCTGTTCTTGTATATGAACATGCATTTGTAAAATCATGTTAAATCGTGTTATACTTTTAACTTTGAATCAGGATGGCATTATTGCCCACATGCTTGCCTTTAACACACACTTCCAATTATTCAGTAAGCTGTGCTTTCTAGATCCCTTGGGATATCTTGCTAGCTGTCAAGCCAGTCTTTTCAGGAACATATCTGTCAAGCTCACAGTTTCCATGACAGAGCAGGGACAAATTTCTCCTGGTACACCCAGAACCTCAGGGAAGAATTTAATCAGCTAAACACAGCAGCCAGCACCCCGGCATGAAGAGAAGAGGCGATGGGCTCTTTAAGAGCAGACAATGTCCTACTGTCCCTTTCATGACATTCAATTAGCCTGTGTAAATGAAATGAGTTTATTAGCTGTATGAGCTGATGAATTTAACGTCCGTGGTGGGTACTCTGAGGAATAGGGTTTTGGTTTAGTATGGATATATTACGGATGACTGGATTCACTATTTGAGTGAGCTTCATCATTTAATATTTTCCTTTTCTCTGTCTATGTCTGTTTCTTTTAGCTTCCCCCAGACTTCCAATAAGACCCACTCTTCCCAGTTGGAGACCAGCTCCACCCAACACACCCAGCAGCCATGGCAGATGATGCGGATATGCGCAATGAGCTCTCTGACATGCAGCAACGTGCAGACCAGCTGGCCGATGAGGTAAGGTCATTCACTTCCTCTCTTTATGCTACACTTAGAGGAACAACAACCTTCAAACTTTAACTGGTTGCAATCATAAGGCAAATGTAGTGCCAAATAAGGGACCAAAATGGAGCTCTGTGAAGCACGGATGTGTTTTTGACCACCAAACCAAGTGATAATGAAGAATATTTAAAGTAAATAAGCCTAAACACACTTTTTTTTGGTTTAAAGATTTATTCAGCAATGACAAATAAGTAGTTAAGATCATGTATGAGTAAAAGCCATTGCACACTGAGTCAGAAATGCATTTAAAAAAGAAATGTATTTGTCATCCTTTATGAAGTAAATGCTTGTTGCTTGTAAATGCTCGAACCCGATCTGAACTTCTGAAGAAAGTTTAGGATACAGTGTGTAAACATGATTGACACAACATGAGGTTGTATTTAGTTTTTAACATCCAAAACATTTGGATAAAAATTTCGGACTCATTGCGCAATGACCCTTAGAAGAGTAATAAAAACAGTGGCCTAAACTGATGGAGCAGGTCAATATTAAATAGCTGAATTCTTTTATCTCTGAAACTTCCTGTTATTGGCTACTTCATGTAGTTATTAATTGAAAAAAATTACATTAACATAAAATAATTATTATATATTTAGTAAATATTTATGATTATAATTTTGGATTAGTCATGACTTACTAATGCATTATTATTTGAGTTATGAATACTTGTAATAATTAATATTACTATAATAATAGTATTAAACTGGCAATAAATTTAATTAATTATTTGAAATGATTAGAATTTAAGATTAATACATTAATCATGGCTGACTGAATAGTGCTGTTCTACAACTGAAAACATTACATGATGCTACATCAATGCCACGATTTTTTCTTTTTGTCATCTGTTTAGATGAAGCAGACATTAAAGGTGCTCTATGCAATGTTGCAGGATTTTAGCTTGATTTCATTTTTATCTGCACCAAAGCCAAAACAAACTTCGACCAACAAGAAGAGGTGGGACACATTAAACCCCACCTCTTCTTGCCGATTGGTTGGCCGAAGTTTGTTTTTGTTGTGGTGCACATCCTGTGCTCATAGTGTTTGTTTTGGTACTGCAGCCTCTGTGTTGTCTTTCCAGGTTTTTTCCCAATGTATTCAGAAAGCAGACAGCAAGACGATCAAGGGGTGACGCATACAGTTTGAGATAAAAATTAAACCAAGCTAAAATCCTGCAACATCGCATAGAGCACCTTTAAGTTAGTTTTGCTCTCATCCAGGTCACTGACATAGGATAATTGTTTCACATTTTCATCCTTTGTTGAATGAGGTTCGGATAAATTGCTGTAATTTATTCTACAGATTTATTTATTTGTACACAGCTTGTTCTGTGGGCTGTAACTGTGAGATGTCAGAGTCCATATGTGAATGTGTGTGTGTGTGTGTGTGTGTGTGTGTGATGTGGCGGGAGGGTTCACCTGCACTCTGCCTTACATAACGCTGCAGCATTTGCTGTGTGTGTGTGTGTGTGTGTGTGTGTGTGAGAGAGAGAGAGCTGGGGGTGGCGTCTGTGAGTTTGCAGCCTGATGAAGCTCCTCATTGCCACCCCACGCAATGATTCTCACAGCTGAGCTGAATATTAAAACACAAACAGCACACCACATTGCAAGAAAGGCCTCCAGCCTTCTGATCCACAGAGATAGGAATTCATAATATCCAGATTCTCAGTCCATGATATTTGTGTGAAAATGCTGTAGATCTTATATAATCTTATATATATATAATATATAATCTAATATATATATATCTTATATACTTATATAAATGGCATGCTGTTGAAATATGTTCGGTATTCGTAATAAAGTAAGAAGGAAATTATTCAGCTCTAATGTTTTCAGAATTTCACATAAGTGAGAGATATAATGAGTCATAATGGCTGATGTCCTGAGATCTAAATTTGGGAAGGAGTGGTGAATGATGTTTTGGTGCTTAATGCGTACTGATTGTTTTTATACATTATACACTATGTTAGTGCTGTAAAGAACATCCATTGATTATTTATCTATTATAGTGTGTGTTAAAAATCCTCCCACACACTTCAGCTTGTGGAGGTTTTTTATCTCTGTCAGTTCTTACTGAATTCTGGTTTTAACATCTTTTTCCTCCCCCCCACCAACAGTCACTGGAGAGCACCCGTCGTATGCTGCAGCTTGTGGAAGAGGTAAAGATACATTTTTTATATTTATATTCAAATTATTTCTCAGTGTATGCATATGCTCCTTCTTTCTGATCACAAATGTGTAATATATGAGCTGTCATAAGATATTTTTCGGAAGGAATAAACATATTCCTTATTCAGCAAGGATGCAATAAACTGATCAGATCAGACATGACCTGTACATTATAATAAAATATTTCTGTTTTCAATAAATGATGTTCTTTTGAAAATTATATTCATCACAGAATCCTGAAAAAAGTGGTTTAAATTTTCTTAAATATTTAATCAGATTAATTAATAAATATTAAGCAGCTGTTTATTTTTCAACACTGAAGTAGAAGACTGGCTGCTTAAAATGTAGCTTTGCCATTACAGGAATAAATTACATTTTAAAATATAATATAATAGATAAGACAAGAAAATGTTAATGTTAAATTGACCGCCCCAGAAAAATAGATCAAATTAATTAATGGATCAATACTTGCATTTTATTTTATCTTGAGCGCTTTAGTATGCTGACAGAGCTTAGCACAAGCTGGGCTTGACTCTAGGCTAGATGGGTTGAGGGTGTTAAAGAGAGAAAGAGAAGTGTGTATATCTGAGGGGAAGAACTGTGATAAGTCTCCACAACATATCTCTAGGTCAAATCACAGATAATCACAGTCCATATCTCTGCAAAGAGCACCTCCCATGTCCATTACTGGCAGATCAGGGAAGTGATAAGTCGCCTCTGAGTTGACAAATAGACAAGTCGCCAGAGGCCTCTAAGACTGTCAGACTGATAGACAGAAGAAAACTGGAAAGGGAGGGTGAACATAGATCAAGAATTATTTGTCACTGCTGACAGTCGATCTAAGATACTACTTACAGTATGTCAGTCCACACCAGCCTTTTCATGTTTTAGTTAGACTTTAGTTAGCACTTATAGGCCTGGTTTCACAAACGGGGTTTAGCTTAAGCCAGGACTAGGCATTAGTTAAATCAAGATATTTAAGCCACTTTTACAAAAACGCCTTATAAGAAAATATTACAGGTGTGCATCTTAACACAGAACACTGACACTGACATGTTTTAAGATATGTCAGAGCAAGATATTTTCATCTGAGACAGCTCAAACATGAAATTTAGTCTGGGACTAGCTTAAACCTTGTCTGTGAAACTGGGGGACAGACTATCAGC
>JAUCNO010000386.1:5461083-5492417 GCA_032353835.1 Enteromius viviparus | reverse complement strand
ATGTCCCCTGTGCAGAAAAACACCCCCAGAGCATGATCCTTCCAGCCCCATGCTTCACTCTAGGTATGGTATTATTGGGATGATACTCATCATTCTTCTTCCTCCAAACACGGCGAATGGAGTTATACTAAAAAGTTAGACCAAAAAGTGGTCTCATCTGGCCACAGGACTTTCTCCCATAACTCCTCTGGATCCTCCAGATGGTCCCTGGCAAACTTCAGACAGGCCTGGACATGGGGTGACTTAAGCAGGGGAACCTTCCGTGCAATGCAAGATTTTAAACCATGACGTCTTAGTGTATTACTGATAGTAGCCTTGAAAACAAGCTCTCTCCAGCTCTCTTCACGGCATTGACAAGCTCCTCCCCGTGTAGTTCTGTGCTGATTCTTCACCATTCTTAGCATCATTGATACCCCACGAGGAGAGATCACAGCACGAGACATTTGACTGACAGTGTGTGATGAAAAAATATAACCCTGTAGCTATTAGGATGTGTTGTGTATTCTGAGGTATAACGCTTTTTTCTGTTTTGTTAAAGGTGCGTAAATCAATCGTTTTTAACAATTATTTACTCCACATCTGAGCTAAAAGGCCCCCCAGTATGGGGCAAAATATGGGGAAGGGGCTATTAATTGTTAAAAAACTATTGTCATACATGGAGCATCATAAACTATTCAACTAAACACATTCTTTCAGAACCAGCATTTATTTCCTCAAAGTCATTCCTGGCTAAAAGAAACCTGTTAAACGGGTAAGTATGAGATAAACATTGAGAGGTTAATGAAAAACCAGGGGTGGGGGATGTTATTCATCTCTTATCCATATTTTGAAACAAATGTAAAAAATATAATTCATAAGGATAACTTTTAGAAAGGTTATTTATATCGTTTTTATGTGCATGGATGCATTTATTTGCAAAGAACATTAAAGGGTTTCACAATGCTAGTAAATCATCTTGAATTCACGAGGCAAAATGAATAGTCTAGGAGGATCATTACGGCTGGACACGCCCAGTTCTCTCGATGCTGTTGCATTGGGAGGGGTCTAGCAGCTAAGGCGCCATTGAATTGTTTTGCCGGTGGACAGACGCAGAATCACCGCGGCTGTGCGCAATTCAGAGCAGCAAAGCGGCCGTCGGCTCTCCCTGGATTGCAATATTCCAACGATCGAATCTCAGTTCTTTTATAGCCCATCTACACTAAAACGACAACATGAGTGAAATTAACGTAAAAAAGCTTAAGGTGAACGAGTTGAAGGACGAGCTCAAGAAGCGCAATCTCTCCGACAAAGGATTGAAGGCCGAGCTTATGGAGCGGCTGCAGGCCGCGCTCGATGCAGAGGCCCAGACCGAGGAGGAAGAAGCTGTCGCGGCTGAGGAAACGGAAGAAAAGGAGGCCGAGGGAAACGGTGCTGCGGTCGAACAAGAAGGTATGGGTGAAGAAGAACCGGAGGGCGAGAGCATGGAGGCCGAGGAGCAAAATGGAGACGGGGGTGATGCCGCTGTTGTGGGTGATGGACAGGACGACGAAATGGGCGAAGAGGAGGAGGATGGGGACGCCGGCGTGGAAATGGACAAAGCCCTCGATGAAGAAGAAGAGGAGGAGGAGGACGAAGATGACGAGATCATAGACAAAATCGACGATGAAGATGGTGAGCCTGAATTTAATCCGTTAGAGGGTGAGTTTTTTGTGTTCAAATGCCGGTGTTCTAACGATTTATCCTACCTTATCAGATTTTGCTACCTCCTATGAAAAATATGGGTAGCACAATTTGATATCAGAAAATGCTACCTGTTAAATTATGTTTTATTAATATCTACACCTCAAACAACCCTAAACCTACCCTTACTGTTAATGCAAATATAGTAAATATGAATGCAATATTGAGGTGCGCATGCGCAGTGAGCGTAAGTAGGACAGATTCACGGGTAGGATGAATTTATAGAACACCTGTTGTATCCTGTTCACGTGCGCTTTGAAGCCGGTGAGATCATCGTTTAGCATATGTGGCTAACGGCTAACCGGTGGCTTTTGTGTAACGTTAGAAAGCTAACGTGCTAATGCGGGCGGTTCCAGTTTACGCGCTAACGTAGGTCGTGGTTTAGAGTTTACGAAGGTTTTGAAGGTTTCTTTGTTTTTAGCCGTGTTAGCGAAGCTAATCTAATCACCGTGCGAGCCTTTTGTCTTTAGGAGTTTGTTGCTATTTTCTTAACATTTAAAGGTACACTTCTACAATCCCATCAACAGCTAACGGTTTACTGTCGTTTAATCGCATTGTTTTTGGTCGGTTTAGCTAGTTTCAGAAACCGCTCGTTAGACATTGGCCTCGCTGCATGCTTGAGGCGGGTCGCCCTCGCGTGGAGTCATACGTTGCTGTGCAGAAAACCTTTCGGTAGACTATGAAAAAGTGATTTAGAGAAAATTATGCCTTTTCAGCGGGTGATGGGATTACGAATACTATAAGATCGGGGGGATGTACAAAAAGCGTCGAAAGAAAAGGCTATTTATTAGTTTCGTTTCAGGTTGCTAGAAGGCGACATCTAAGTTACGCTACTTCCGTGCAAGGTCAGTTCAGGATAGTGCGTGTTGATGCTGTTTGTCGGTAATTTGTTGTCAAAGATGTGAGCATTGGCTGGTAAGCCACCTACAGTAGGCTAAATGTATATATTACCAAAATAAACCTCATTGTTTTTGACTGTGAATGCATTACATTACACAATACACAATAAATAGCAATTGCATCACCCACGTTTTTGTCTGATCTGGTTTATGCAATCAGACCAGTGCTTGCAGTTTCTATCCTGAATGCCATAATGACAT
Organism: Enteromius viviparus; assembly: GCA_032353835.1. NCBI lineage: Eukaryota > Metazoa > Chordata > Actinopteri > Cypriniformes > Cyprinidae > Enteromius > Enteromius viviparus. The sequence continues at coordinate 5,489,598 of JAUCNO010000386.1, read as the reverse complement.
AACCAAGCGGAATATTCTGTCTGATCAGAGGTGGTCGATTGATTTTGTAACTGGTGGAGTCCGAGCACTCCTGTCGTGTGGGCCACCCTTAAAACCCAGGGTCCAACACGTCCGGGCATTTCATTACTGTTTGTTTTATTTTCAAAGGGGATGCTGACAAAGACATCAGTGCTGATCAGAAGAATAAGAAGGGTGTTAAGAGACGCCGGGAGGAACATGGAAGGGGCTACTTTGAATTTATTGAAGAAAGCAAATACAGCCGGTAAGGATGGGAGCAATGGCCTTCATTATCCCAGAAGCGCCACTTTTAATATATATTATATATTGGCTTTAAGTGCCAATGCCTTACCTAGAAAAATACAACCCTCATCTACCTCTTAACTAAAGTAAAACTTTGTTGAGGGTCGTTCCTGGCTAATACAAAACACCTTCAGAAAGATCATGAAACTACACTTCAAAGAGTGCTCTGATGGAAAAAACAAAAAAACAAAGTTGCTGTTAAACACACACACTGTTGTCAGACTGACTGTATGCGCGTGTGGCGAATCAGACAGCGAACAAAGCAATGACGATAGGTGCGGGTTCTGTCATGACAGGGGAGGGCCAGCGACGTAGAATTTATATCGCAAAGTGTATTATGACGTAATGTGGCGGTTAATAATGGCAATGAAGCAAATTGTTGTTTAAATCCTCAGACGTTCCTTCGTCGTTTTTTTTTTTTTTGAGTGGTTTTTGTTTCATTTTTCTTTGTATAAAAAGTTAAATGTTATATTTTGCTGTCTATTTTTATATTGTAACAGTGCAGTTTTTATTGTGTATTTGGAAAAACCATAAATCCATGTAATAACTTTTCCTTTTAAAGTCTGTTTCATTCGTGGTCTGCAGGTAAGTGCAAACGTTTGCAGTTCTTCACATTGAGAAAGGAAAAGAAAATGTTTACGTCTGTAATGCATGCTCTTTCTCTAAGTGTGTGGTGCTCAATTGAAATTTTCTACATAGGTTTGATTTTCTGACTTTTGTGCAGCTCACCTATAGTGAACCAGTGTTTAGATTAAAAAGTTTTTAGTCTGTGTTTTTGTTTCTTAATAGAACAAAAAATGTAGTATGTTTCTTTAGAATATCAGATTTCCTACTTGAAGGTCTCAAGCATGAAAAACACCAAGCTATTATTTGAGCCAAATACATTGTAGCAATTTCTGAGCCAGTCACTAAAGATGTTCCTTGACTGGTTTATTGATGGGATGTCCCAGACAGGTTCGTCACTTAAATTTATGGGGCCTGACAGAACATTATAATGTTAAAGTAATTTTTATGGCCTCCCTTGTTACAGGGCATAACATCTGTGACATGGTGGTAGTTACTACAGAAAACAATTTCCCTGCCAGATGCCAAAAAACAAATTTTCAGCCATTATGTTGACTAGAAAATGTAATCTAAAACAAATTCTGAAGGCTGCATCAACAAGGATAGACTGAAACAGCAGTAAGAACCTTCCTTCCTGGAAGATCTGCATGTAAATATTAAAATATCAGTGGACCTTTTTTTTTAGAACATGACTTAATAAATTGGAAAAGGCAAACTCTTTACACACAGCACAACATTGCTGCTTTCTATTTTACCAACAAGTTTTCTTTCAGGCTTCATCATGGGGTGAACTGGTAAGCAAAAATGGTCAATTTTAAATTAACTATTTGTGACTTCACAAAACTGTATAAGATGTAACGAGCAGCCAGTGTAAGGTAATGTCTAAATCTACTGTTGACGCTGCTGTGACTGAGGAAGGATCTCACCTGGACATGGGAAGCATGCCAGTCCACACTCCTGCTTCACCAATGGCATTAATGGCTTATTAACTGTATTTCAGGTCCAAGTCTCCTCTGCCACCTCTTGAGGAAGAAGATGAAGAGTTTGACGACACACTGGTCTGCCTGGATCCCTGTGAGTGCTTTATATTTGTTAAGAATCACATTGACTAATAGTGTAGTGAACTTATAATAACTATATTAAGTTGCATTTGGATTAACAACCATATTTATTTTTCTCTGAATGTTTCCGTAGACAATTGTGACCTTAATTTCAAAGTCTCCCGGGACAGATCCAGCGCCTCCTCTCTCACCATGGAGAGTTTTGCTTACCTTTGGGCAGGTGGCCGTGCCTCCTATGGTGTAAACAAAGGCAAAGCCTGCTTTGAGATGAAGGTGTGTACGACAGCATATTTATGTAAACGGATGAGGAAGGGATGAATTTTGAATCATCATTTGTCTCCTGCCTTTTGCAGATCACGGAGAAAATCCCAGTCAAGCATTTAAACAGCAAAAACATGGACTTCCATGATGTCCATGTTGGCTGGTCCCTGGCTAATGGAAGTCTCTTGCTGGGTAAGCACAGTTAGATCATATTTGCATGTGATTATATGACCAAAGTAGGATTGCAAAGCCCCATTTCATCTACTAAAACACATATGTTGTTGTTTTAGGTGAGGAGGAGCATTCCTACTCTTATTCGAGCAAAGGGAAGAAGACTTCAAACTTAGTGACCGAAGACTATGGGGAGAATTTTGATGAAAATGATGTCATCGGCTGCTTCATTGTAAATTGTTTGCGTTACTATTATGCAATAATTGCATTTTTCCTCTTTTTATATTTTATGTATAGTTTATATATTCTTATGTATGTTGGTGTGCTGCTTTATCTTGCTTAGAATTTCGAAGCAGATGAGGTGGAGATTTCCTACTCCAAAAATGGAAAGGACCTTGATGTTGCTTTCAAGGTCAATAAGGAGTCCTTGGCCGGGCAAACACTTTTCCCCCATGTTCTTTGCCACAACTGTGCGGTTGAGTTTAATTTCGGTCAGAGGGAGACACCATTCTTCCCTCAGATGGAGGGCTTCACCTTCCTACAGCAAATTCCTGTGGATGTGCGTATCAGAGGACCCAAAGGACCGGAGACCAAGAAAGACTGCGAGGTACTTTTTCCCCTTTTTGTCTTTGTTTTATAATCAATAAAACATGAATATACCCTATTGTTTAAAGGTTTTATCAAATATAAATTTCTAACATAAATATATTAAATTATGAAAGATAAAAAATAGTTAAAAGAAGTGCTGTTCTTTTCTGTTAATCAGAAAATGTTAGTATGTTTCCACAAAGATATTAAGCAGACCAACTGTTTTCAGCATTATCAACAGTGTTGCCAAGTCTGCTATTTTCCCACCAAATTGGACTTTAACACTTCTGCTGTTGTTGTGGGTTGTTTCTCATGTTCGTGTTTTCGATTCAATTACATATTTAATATAATTAGGCTAGTATTAAATGGCCATTAGTCAGGTTTTGTTGCAAAAACCTGGCAACCCTGATAAACAATATCAATATTTTTTTGAGCACCAAATCAGCATTTTAGAATGATTTGTGAAATATCATGCATCACTGAAGACTGGTGTAAAAGCGGCTGAAAATGTCATCCCAGGAATCTATTTAGATTTTACAGTAGGAATTGTATAATCACGTAAATGCTGCCTTGGTCAACATAAGAGGCTAAAGTTTTACAGAATCAAGGTTTTGAAAAAGTGTTTAAAAAATTGTTGAGAAAAGTTGATGAAACGTGAATTATTATTATTTTTTAAGCATGCATTGGCATGATTGTAATCACTATGTTGGTTTTAAGGTGATCGTCATGGTTGGCCTTCCTGGATCTGGAAAAACTGCTTGGGTAAATAAACATGTTGAAGAGAACCCTGGCAAGTTCAATGTCCTTGGCACCAACACCATCTTGGAGAAGATGATGGTGAGAAACATTCTTTATAAAACGTATGTCTGAATCTGTCTTATTTTCTTGTCTAATCTCACTGTTTGTGCTTACAGATCGGCAGCATGAAGAGGCAAAACAAAGATACCGCAAAGCTCTCAGCCATCTCACAGCGTGCTCCTTTGTTCCTGGGCAAGTTTATTGAAATTGCTGCCCGCAAAAAGAGAAACTACATCTTGGATCAGACAAACGTGTCTGCACCGGCCCAGAGAAGGAAGATGTGTCTGTTTGCTGGCTTCCAACGCAAAGCTGTAGTTGTCTTCCCAACAGATGAAGCCTTTAAAGAGAGAACACAGAAGAAAGCAGAAACCGATGGCAAAGATGTACCTGAGCACGCTGTTCTGAAAATGAAAGGTAAGATGTGATGTCAGTTCACCTCTTAGTTTCTTGTGTAGTCCATAACGGCATAGTTTAAATAAACCACCAACCTGAAGCACAAAGCAGGAATATCCGGAAACTAAGGTTTCTTTTCTCTCTCTACAGGTATCTACACATTGCCGGAGGTAGGAGACTGCTTCTCAGAGGTCACTTATGTGGAACTGCAGAAAGAGGAGGCCGTCAAGCTCTTGGAGCAGTACAAGGAAGAGAGTAAAAGTGCTTTACCACCTGAAAAGAAACCCAACCAGGGACCCATAACACCCAAAAAGGGAGGTGGACGAGGCAAAGGACCTAAGAACCAGTTTGGTAGGGGTGGCGGTCCAGGCCCACGTGGAGGCAGAGGTGGATTTCAGGCCCGTGGAAACTTCAGAGGATGTAAGTTTTTAAGAATTATTTTATTTATTTATTTTGAGCTGTCATGGTAAATATACATTGAGAATTATACCTTGCGTTTTCTACAGTACCAGTACAACATCGTGGTTTTAATCGTCACCCGCGTGGCTACATGCCACCACCGCCACCACCCCCTGTCTTCAGAGGACGGTTCCATAGCCGAGGAGGCGGCGGTGGCATGCCCAACCGGGGAATGGGACCCAGGGGTGGGCACATTAGAGGTGGCAGAGGTGGAGCAATGGGCCGCGGAGGGCCTGCACACAGAGGTAACATGCACCGCGGCGGATCCAACAACAGAGGAGGACACTTCCAGCAGGTTTGTTTCTATCTTTTACAATGAAGTACACTACTGTACAGTAAACAATTAATAACAGTAATTTAGTAAAAAGTGAAAGTGTATTTAAAATTAGTACTATGAGTTATAAGTGTCACATGATCCTTCAGAATTTTTGTCGCTTAAACATTTCTTTTAAATCCAGAAAACATTAATGGAAAGCACAGAAGCCTGTTTCTGCGATGAGATATAAATATACAAAATTTGCAATTAATAAAAAATTGAGTATTTGTTTCTCATAATTGCACATTTATTATATTGTCCAATTCAGGGTTTCTCACAGTTTTGAAAACATTCTCAAAAGTAGCAAGTAACTTAATTTTAAATATTTTATCCCATTAAGGTAACAAGCTTACATAAAGTTAATAACAGAATTTTTTCCCCCTATATTTAAGGAATATACCTCTTAATGACAACAAACTTTTAAATGCTGCTGAAACTGTTTGATTATGACAAGGAGAGTAATTTTGAGTTTGCATATTCATAGAAGTTCCGTGGCAGAGGAGGCCATCAGCAGAATCGTGGTGGTTTTGGCAATAAAAACGGATCTTTTGCCCAAGCCTTCAACCAGAGCTGGCAACAAGGGGTAAGTACAGCTATTGTGTCTCGTTGAGGAAAGCTTTATATATAATTTTTTAAGAAGGGTCACAGATAAGCCATGCATTCCATAAACAACCAATGAGAAATTCAACTCATACGAAATCATAAGATTGGCTGTTATTTTAAGATCAAATTGTAGTCCATTTAACTGATGAAACTTTCTTTGACCCTTTAGTTCTGGAACCAGAAGCCATGGAATCAACAGTACCATCCAGGATATTACTAAGTGCGCATTTGTATTAAAGACTCGTGGCGTATTGTGCTCTGAAATGCACAGCCACTGAATAACCATCCACTTTTACGGTCCTTGTTTATTTTGATTTTTTTAAAAGGAAGTCCATTTTTAAATGAGAAGCAAGTGGCAAACAAACATTCCGTCTACTGGAGTGAACAGTCTACGTTCTACATAGATGTGTACTTGCTTCACTCTCTCTCAGATTTTTGTAAAATGTATTTCCTCCCCTTTTTATTTTGTATCACAGCTTTGATATATCGTTATATCAGGAATCCCGGCATTTGTCTTGTGTAAGGGATGCTTTGAATTTCAGGGTTGTGAATTTTATTCTGTAAAATGTCATTTTTACTCAGTGTAAATTATTATTTTTCAAGTTTTTTTTTTTTTTTTTGTAAAATGTAATGTTTAAAAATCCCTGTGTACCTTAATCTTTTAGAAGCTTTTGTCAATAATCATTCATATTTACACAGCAACTTTGCCCTTCATTTTCAGCGGAGGAGTGAATATATATTTACTTATTACAGTTTCAAGTTTTTCTTTGTTTGTTAGCCCAGACTGTAACAGTTACATCATAGGTTTGCAATAAATGATGTGCTTGCTTTTCTATGACCTTTTATGGCTTTTGACTGATATCTTGAACAATTCTTTTCAAAGAGCCTTTGAATGTCAATCAGATTTGTCTCTTAATTCAGCACCATCAGACTAAACTTTATTGCCTTTGTCTTGTGGGACATGCAGTGGAAAGATTTTTTTTAAAGCAATGTAATCCGTTACTTTATAATGTTTTTTGCACTGCATAAATTATGCATTTTTGCCATCTTAGAAACCAAGAGACATCACAATGAAACATTCATGAAGTTAAGCGTTGTGCTTATTGCTTTACACAGCTTTGTCAAAACTCCATGATAACGATGGTGCACTAGTACTATATATTCCACGTAATGTATTATGACAACTTTTTATTTATTTATTTTTTAATGGATTGGCAAAATAATGCAGAAAGTATTGTTTTGACTAAGTATAAGTTCTATATTCATCTGTGTAATAATCCAACTAACCTTCTGGTGTACAGTATAGTGATATTATTGTACAATATGTAGACCATTTCACTCAAAGAAATATCCCTTTGGGATTTATTTGTGGAATGGTGGCCTTGACGAGAGTTTTAGATCTTACAGCCAGCAAATAAGCAAGTTCTTTTATATAATAAATTCTCAAATGTTTTATTAATGTTACATGGAGTGAGCTGTGGGAAAAATATTTGATGGTAGTATCAGAATTTCATATAACTCAATTTACATAAACTCATTCAGTCTACAATAATATCACATTCACCCCACGATCCTATCTGCGCAGCATCCTGATTTTTATCAAGCCAGGCCCTTGATTTGTTTGAGTATATTTCTTATAAAGTGCCAAATGGCCAAAGCGAAAGGGCAGCTATTTTTGACTTAAAATTGGTGTATTTTATCATGATTTAAGTGGAATATTTTGTTGAACTGTATACCGTTTAAATTGATGTAAAAGGAACTTATTTCAGGAAGCAACTTAAGTCAGGAAGTGTTATTTTCTGTAAATGATTTCCTGTGGGACATGACACTGACCCCGTCCTTTAATAGAATAAGTGATTTTTAAATGGATAGCATGGCATGAGAGGTTTGTGACTCTTCTGTTTTGCTACACAGACTTTGCTTGTGCAAAATACGCTATTTTGAGGATGAAAAAAATATTTAATAAATTGTACTAAAAATGTGACATTATGTGTTCTTGAGAGGTGGCAGGTGGTACGGTTTATGATGTTTGTATTAAGACTTTGGTTTTTCAACGATGAATGTTAAGAGTGTTTCATAATGTACGGAAATGTGTCAATAAATAATGTAATAAACCTCTGAGATAAATAATTGTGTTTTCTCTCAGAATTGTTCTCTAAATACAAAATAATAACATAAGTATCACTTAGTATAGTTATAACTGTAGCAAACAATTTGACAAACATTGCTCTTCCGCATTAACTACTTAAGCATTTTTTCTCTGCTCAATGAAAGTCAATGGCTGCCAGCACCTGTCTGGTTAGCAACATATTTTAGTGTTTAACAGAAGTGAGAAACAAATAAGTTTGGAACAACTTCAGGGTGAGTAAATTATGTCAATTTTCATGTGGTTTCTATGGTTGCATCTATTTTTTTGGAACCTCTCAGTGTGCTTTGTATCAGAACAATTTACACTATTAGGTAAGTCGTGTTTAAAAAAGGATCTTGACTCTTCACACCATAAACTCGACAAATTGTTCTGTTTAATAAGTGATTATTTGTGTTTGTAGAGCAACCTAAACATAAGTGCCTTATGTCTGAGCTCCATGTGGCCCAGCGCGTAAATCCCGGGGGGGACAGGGGGGACATGTCCGAGGGTTGTCCCCCCTCAAATCATAAAAACATCACACTGTCTATTGTGAAAATATATGTATGAATACCTAAAATGATTGTGTCAGTAGAAAAAGAATACAAACGCAAAAAATGCATTTCTAAATAATCGAGTTCCCCTCCCCTTCCTCACAGTGGTTTGACCTGCTTTCCCCCGCTACACATACAGTCAGGTTTCCTCAGTATCTATTTTGTGCAGTGCGCGTGCGGTGGATAAGCTAAATTACAACATGGCAATAAATAGTTTTGAAGAAAAAAAATCTGCGTTTTCATTGAACCAGAGAAAAACTTTAAAGATAACGACGCAGTCTCCATGCTACAATAATAAAAAGCAAAGTTTTTCACAGTTTTGACATATCTTTATAAGTACAATTTTACTGTATTATTGTGTCCCCTTCAAAAACTGCCTGTGATAAATTTTATGGTTATTGTACCCCCCCTACTGTTAAACTGTACTGTTAAATTTACCCCCCATGCATGTTTCCGTTCGTAAACACTGTAACGAAGACCAAGACAAATCACGTCAATGTAAAATAGTTTAATTTATCAACATGTTGACATACAACAAACCATTCTATTTACTGCTAAAAATATAACATCTTCAAATCAGTCCTTCACTTCATATCATATACAAATGTAAAAATAAATGCATATCCATTTAGCAATATTTACAAATATATACAAAGTGCTTGAGGCATCTCAAAAAGGGTTAAGTTGCCAATATCCTTTCTTTTAGCGTTATAGCTTTTAAGTACATTGCGTCACGTGGTCGATGGTAAATTGCATATTTATACAACTGAAATATTATCCATCGCGCATCCACACTTTTCTACAATCATATTTGGGAACTCGGCGACCTCAATTTCAGTATAATCTCCTTTTTTCACTAAATACATCATCGGTAGCGGCGCGCTTTCCACAACCGCGCACTTCCTCTCTCCGTAACCGTAGTTGCGCTTGGGCTGCCGGCAGCCGCCGTTACACCGGAACGCCTGATAACCGGAGGGTTCGATGATCCAGTACTGGGTCCAAGTCAAGGCTCGGAAATTGATAAAGTATTTTTCTCTGCAGCACATTTCACTGTCTTTATTGGTTTCACAGTCTCCACTAGACCTGCAACGTAAAGAATAAGGGAATAGGTTAACATATTGTACGTTTTAAATGAAACACATTTATTTTTTATGAAATTTCCTCCGTAACACTTTGCATCACGCAGCTCATATTACACATAAATAACATTTGAATTTATATATTTAATTACGATAACAATTTTAAATAAACAAATAAAAATATATAATTTCAAACTTATTACTTATAATTGTGCATATAAATGGATCACGTTTCATTAAAACTAGGTAAAAGTAGCCTAATTTAGGTTTAAAAAATACATTTAACTAACTATGTTTAAGACATTTATGTCTACAATACAAGGTAGCCTACTTCAATTAAATACATAAATAAATAATAATTCCGTTGTTTATTAGCATAATATGAAGCCAGGCTTACCCAAACTCCTCGAGGTTGAGGGTGTAAAGAACAAGCTCAGGTTTTCCCAGATTGTTGTCGTTTGGATCTTGAGCTGTGAAACGGACACACTTTGCCATTTCTGCCGCGTAACTGCCGGGTCTCTCGCCCTCGATCCACACCTCCAGGTGCATGGGCATCTCCATTCGGCTCTTCGACCAATATTGCACCGCCTGGGTGACATCAAAGCTCTTCCAGCCGGTTTCGTGAATGGGAATCAACCTGAGGAGGTAATGGTTGTGACAATTAGCATGCATGTTCCTTAACGCCAGTCAGCATTGGAATTAGCATAATGAAGAAAGACTAATGACTGTCTGTGGACGTCTCTGCTTACCTGGAATCCACTAGTGAAGTTCGGTTTGACCCGTCTTTCAGAGGTTCCACCCAGTAGATGCTCACCCGGGCGTTGTTGACGGGTCTGTGGCCCTTTCTCTCTGGTATGGAGCGCTTGTGTGGGGCTTTCTTGAACAGTTTTAGTTCTGCCATGGTCACTTCACTGTTCTCCGGGATTCTTGATGTCATCTCAAACACCATGCGTTGACGTGTCGTGTCAGAATATACAAATTCACCAGAGATGTCTGGAATAGGCGAGAGTAATTTATTACAAACTATTTTTTGTTTATTTAAAGTTCATTTTTGAAAATAGTAGCATTAATTGCTCCACGGCACTAAATTATAGTATCTCATTTCATATAATGTGCATTTTTATTTTGCGTATTAGTCTTACCTGCATTGCCAGGGATTCCCCTCAGTATGCCGGCTAAACTCGGAAGCGAGCGGCGTTTTCTTGCGTGGTGCAGTTTCAGCATGGAAACATATTTGTTCTTGATGTGCGCTGGAATCACAAGGTTCTCCAGATCCCTCTTGTGAATTTTCGGAACTTCACTAAGCCCCAGTTTCTTCAGCAGAGCGTCCTTCATGTCTTCGTGGGTGAAACCCCTCACCATTGCAAAAAGTGCTGCGCAAAGGAGGCACGCGGCACGGATTGAAGTCATCTTCCACGTGAAGGTGCTGGAGAGATTCTGACTCTTTACTGCTGTTCTCGGCCTGAGATGACTCTGCTTTGACAGCGGCCCGTGCTTATATGCGCCCCTGAGACCCCCAGCTGTTCGCACTTTGACAAAGGGGTGGTGACTGACATCAGAGAGAAGATGATACATAAAAGCCACGATTCATCGGATAAATTAACGCAAGATAGAATAAGAATTAAAATACATTTTAAAAATGCATATAGATAGACAGATAAATATAGATTAAAAATAGATGAATAGATAATTTAAGAATGCATATAAATGATAGATAGGAATGTCAAAAATAGATAAATATATATCATTTATAAGCATGTATAGATAAAGATAGAAAATATAGATTATTAGAAGGATAGACATCTATTTTAATAAATATATGAATAAATAGATAATTTATAAACATGTATGGAAAGATAGATAGATGCCTAAAGATATAAATATATAAATAGATAGATGATAGACAAACAGTCATATTTCATTAAATAGATGAATAAATAGATCATTTATAAGCATGTATAGATAGATATATATAGACACTGTAGATAGATAGCCTAGATAGATAAATAGACATGTATGTCAATAGGATATAGGTGATAATACAGTAGAAAACATAATTTTATGAATTAGATGTGCTCTATTGCATTTAGATATTATCTTTCTTGCTGACACATAAAGTTTTTGTTGTGTGGATTTACCGATGACCTTCCACACATAGTGAACTTAGAACACACCCTCTTTTTCCAGTTTGCCTGTGCACGCTGATGTAGCACCCTTGTTCCTCATGTGTACATTCCCCTGGACATTGTAAAACATTCCTAGTCTGGCAAGAGTCTGTCAGTACAGAGTTTTCAGTCCCTCTGTCTAAGCACCTTTCTGTTGAACAACCTCTCTGTGGGCCCTTCATCATTGGGTGGGCTGAGGGATTAGATGTTTATTCGAAGACCACCATCCTTCTGCTTGATGCACAGATTAAAATTATTAGGCAAACAGACTGTTTAATCCAGGGCTGCGGTATGGATGTGGATTGGGAGGCTCTTCACAGGTTGGTGATTATCTGATTCCATTGCCAGATTTGCTGTGCCTTGTTTGGTCACACTAACATTAGAAGAGGGGCTAGTGGCACTGAGGGCCCAGTGTCTGAGTATGTGTATTGGCCCCTCTATTTGCTCTAAGATGTCAGACAGACTAAAGGAGCTCACAGGAAGAACAGATGACAAATGACTGGCTGGAGATGGAGGCAAATTAATGCAATACAAATGCAGAATCAGACAAAAGAGCCCACTGTTTGAGCCCAGATGAGTATTACCATATCTGCTACAAGCTACATGAGATGATTAAGTAGTTTATATTTGCAAGGAGGAGAAAAATAAGATAAAATAAAAAATAAAAAAATATATTTGTGTGTTGATGGACCATCCTGCGAGTCTGGAATTGTGAACAAATAAACCAACATAAAAATAATAAATGATATAGGCTACATGCTATATTTTTATTTATAACTATATTCTTAAGTTATGTAAGCTAGCTGTGAAATATATTGGCAGCAATCCTCAGTCTAGGGCCTTGCTTGACTCATTTTGTACAATACACATGATCCATGCTTGAGTAAACTGAAGTCCTGGATCTTTGTGGAATTTCTGTCAGTCTTCTGTCCTTCCCTTGTCGATTATTTTGAGGTTCTTTGTCAATATAAGTACCATCTAATTCTCACGGGTAGTATATCCCTTAATCAAAGGCTGGAGGTACACGCCAATCAACAAAACATGCGCTAATTAACACCTCTCTACTACATACGAAAGACAGCTCTATTCAAACGGATCCCGCCTCGGTTTGATAAAACAACAAACAATTCTGTTGCGACGTAATAACGGTAACGACTGTAAATATTGCTGCGTTGAAAACTGTTCTTTCTGTCAGCGATTAGGATCATAGCACAGGCCACTTCTGAAAATTGCTTTAAACGCTTAAGGATGTTTATTGTTGAAACAAATTCTCATGGACAACATAAATTAATAATTGAATGTGAACTTCCTGTTCACATTCCCCTACATCCTGCCGCGGTTTGGTTCTAACACCAAATGTTCTGACATGAAAGACGATTAGCACCTTATTAGGTCTGGTGTGGCAATTGTCAGATTCAGATTTATTGAAGAATTTTTATGAGAAAAGAAGATCTCAAACGTCAAACGCTTTCACGTGAAAAGTTGTGGGCTACTATGATAGGCTATTTTCGTTTGATGGAGCAAATATGTTTTGCCACTTAAACTGAGTGTTTAGGACATAAAAGGAAGTATGAATATATACAAATGTTTTATGAATAACATATCAAATCACATAGTTGTGTAAAATTGGTGTAAGATAGCACTAGGATATTTCAAAATACAAACTTTAATGTAACATGAAAAATATCTGGCTGCTTCTTTGGACGCGTAATTATCAACGGACTAAAGTCAAGACACCACTTGATTAAATTCAGCATTGCAATGCAGAATATTGGACACAAGAGGGCGAAAGTGCTCGTTTTTTTTTAGTTTCTGCACAAGAAATAAGATGCATTGTATGATAAAATGCGAGGGGGAAAAAATAATTATTTGGCTTACATAGCCATGATTTTTATTCCGTTTTTTGAAGTCATCCATCATCATACACTTTCAAGGTGATAATTAACCACAATGTATTCCAAACAGTGTTTGTAAAAGTGTGTGTCCTTTTATATTACGCAACTAAAAAAGCATTTTTAATAACCAAAAATAAAAAAGTTGGGAATAAATGGACGCGAAAGAACAGAGGTTGCGTTTGCCTGCATTGGTAACTATAGCAACAGTACGTCGTTCAGTTTTCCGTCACCGTCTGACGAACGTCAACAAAAAAGTCCTGCCGTTTTCATATTCTTATTTATTTACCACAAGCAAAAATAAGAAAACAAAGTGTTTTTTAAAAGCATTTTTAAAAAGCAGTGCGCTGAAAGACAATTTGCCTTGTGCGAAACGAACCACAACAGCAAATTGCTAACAGAAATCCCCTAAAAAGTTCGACCCCCCTGAAGGTCAACGAATAATTGGGGGATAATTCGCACACTCTTCTCTTAGCATACACTACTCCGCCGTTTCCCTCCATCGTATCCCTCCATTCCCTGCAGCAGATGCCGTGACGGTCGCCATGATGATGATGTCTGGTTTTGCCTGCAGCAGCAGCAGCGAGCTGTGAGAGAAACACACACACGGCGACCGGGAGCGGAGCAGCGGAGTCCTCCAACCGACATGAACGAGGACGCGTATTTCCAGCCCCTCGCCGCGAAGCTGCTCTCGACAAGTGCGTAACAGTTTTCGAAAGCAAGGCTTGCTCCCTCCGCCAGACTGTCGTGTATATAAGAAGAGAGGAATTTAAAGGAAAAACAGCTTGCTAAGGCTTTCGCAGTCCTGCCAGAGGAGGGGCATATGGGGCTTTGTAGCAATGCAGATCCCGTGCTGCTGATGCGCTTTTGTTACTGCATAATGGATAACCACAGATATCAACATATCTCAGGGGATTGCTTTAAACTTCTTTGGTGACTTGTTTTGTGAAAGGTGTCCTTCAAAGGAGAAGCTGAAATCGGGAATACATAATCCTGGGTTATACACGTCAAATCCACCGGCCAGGGCAGGGTCGATGGCTGTAAGTTCTCTACATCTAAGGACTGTGAATTCATGATGTTGTGGATTGATATGGACGCATCGGTGCGAGAGGGACCATGATTAGGCTCGACAGTATTTTCTGAGCCATTAAGTTTTTCTGGAGCGTTCGCTCAAGTGTGCCACTGGCCGGTCCGTGGGAGCAAATACTGACCATACTGTGAGACATCAGCTGCAGCCGAAACCATGTCTGGAGAGGTGCGTATAAAGAAGCTGGAGAAGCTGATTCTAGATGGCCCGTCTCAGTCCAACGGCCAGTGCTTCAGCGTGGAGACCTTGTTGGATATTCTTGTTTGCCTTTATGATGAGTGCAATAATTCTCCCCTCAGAAGAGAGAAAAACATCCTGGAGTTCCTGGACTGGGGTAAGGCATATTTCACGCACTGCACGCCTTGTCTCTCAGGCGTCCAACACGTCAGTTGTGTGTGGCGGTTCACTGTGACATGTGAGAGAGGCAAACAAACTATTGTTTTATTGTTTGACGTTAGCCAGCTGCTTAACAGACTGAAGTTGCTGTACGGAAAACTCATTGAGTTGTTTTTAAGGGGGGAACAGAAATTAAGATGACATCATCGCTGGACTGGTTTGTGCATGAATGTGGAATGTGAAGCTCACCTTTAATGAGTCTTCCTGCTTACCTACTGCTCAAACAAGGTGGATACAGAGCAGTGGGCTTTCATTTTGACATGGGCCACAGCTAAACAAACTCATTTATTTATGGCCTGCGTGTTCGGGGGCAGAAAAGCATGTTGGTTCATTTTTGATGACTTGACCGTTCTTTACCTGTTTATTTTCAATGGCTAGCCTATACATTATTTCTCAGACAGTGGCTTAAGGGGCACGTATGTTTTGCAAAATGTTTAAGTTTACAAATGGGAAAGACTAAAGAGCTATCAGTCTTAAAGGAAAAGCTGTTTTATTCTACATGAAGCGGGTCTGGCGCTTATGGACGCCGGCATGTTGAGATCACATGACCAGCTATGTCACGCAATTGCCCGTGTGACTATTAATATTATAATACGTTTACTTTATATACCTTTATATATTACTTTTCATATTTCAGCTGGTGGTAAAGGTACTTTACTAAGGATAAAAGATTAAAAAGCATATTACATACACAACATAACTGTATTTAAGTATGTACCTTTATTTATTTTTAAGTAGTTTATTTCTTTATTCCTCTTTATTACTTTTTATTGTATTTTTAATTTATTATTAACTTATTTATGATTACTTTCTTAATGTGTAAAAATTTTAATGCAGTTTTTATATAAAGCACTTTGAATTGTCACTGCATATGAAATGTACAATATAATGTACTATGTCTTGACTTTGCCCAGCCTAACACAGCCTAAATCAGAGTCATGGTGTGGATGACAGCATGCAAAGCAAACTTCTCGCATCCATGCCTGTATGTGTCAGTATCACATCCATTTCAACTAGCAAGCTTGCAATGAGTTAGATGTGAACCATTAAGACAGCTATGCAAACTTTTATAGGGCAGAGTTCATCCTGCATTTGTAAATTATCTCTTTGCTTGCTTAAAATGGAGCGAAGTGAATGGCCTTCTACCTTTGCAAAAAAGGTTTGGCATAATCAGCAGCCAAGTTATGCAACTTTCTGCAAAATGAATATAATGCAACAAACAGGATGCATTTAAAATTGCTGGCCACCGTCTGAATGTAGCACCAATTCACATCACAGTCCCTGCTCAGTGTGGTGGTTTGTTTACAATCCTCTGGTCCTGTGATTGAAAAAAAAAATGCAAATCAAACAAGCCTTCAAGTGACTTAGTTAGGCCCGTAGAGATGGCACTGCTGGACATTGTTGTCACCCGCAGGTCAGGACGTTTTTAAGAGCTTTGTGCGTCATTGTGCATGTGTACTTATGCGAAAAAGTGTAAGTGCCCCTTTCCTGTGGGGAGTCTCAGTAGGGCAGCGTCAGGAAACTCCGCTGAGCCACTGGACACATGATGTCATATGGGGAAACGGCTGCGCATTGTGTTTGTCCCCTTTGTGGACTTGACTATTTAAAGACAGACTGGATAGGTCACTCACTCATGAGCTCATTAGCACACACTCACTCATTCATTCACATTTCAATGTACAATGCTGTAGATGTCGTTGGCACAGAGACCAAAGTCACAGTTTATCGTCACTGAGGTCAAATTTAGCTTCACAAGGGACTGCGAGGTTTGCTGCATCATGACACACATTTCTATTTTATTTTTATGCCGTTTTTTTATTCCAAAAAGGAGTCTGGAAGTCTCTTTGTAACCAAAATCCAATGAGGGGATAAATTTGGGCTGTTTTTGGACTGTTCATAAACCATCAGCCGCTGATGATTTAGGTAAGAACAGTGATGAGGATTCAACATTTAGCCTTTACCCATCATAATAGGAGCCTTGAGGCTGTCACAATGTACTACAACATAATGAGAATCACATGTATGTTGGGACGAGGATCGCAAGATGCAATTATATGCGAAACCCCCTGGAATGTCCCAGTCCTGTATGCACAACCGTGCGAGACACATAATGAATGATTCATTCGTAATTCCTTGCCTTCCATTGCCAACCCAGTCTAGACCAGTGACCCAGAGCTATATTGTATTGCTCTGATTATATTTTCATTGTGAAAGAGTGAATTCATGCAGACTCTCTGGGCTTTTCACTGAAATAGATCTAGGGCCAATTGGCAAGGATGTGTACATGCTGCAGCTTTTTATTCGTTTTCCCTTGACTGACCCTGTAGTTGATTGGAGGTAGCTTGGGGGAATGGTTTGCGGGGTTTCCACATGAAATATTTGTTAAGCTCTAGTGCAGTATGTTAAACAGGTATTCCCTCACTAGGTTCTAAAACCTACAGGAATAAAGATTATTTTGCTCGGTCAGTACAAAACCATATCGGCTTAATGTCTATATGGAATCCTTTAAGTAGTGGAAATTATCGTTCGGACCTTTTTATTGCAAAAAAATACATAGTACAGTTTTGTGGACACGTTGCTGTGGTAACATTATGGTATTCAGTGAATATCATTGGTGTATAGGCTAGTGTTCCATGGCTTGAAAAAAATGGCACACTTACAAGCTATTTTTACTCAGAATGTTTTAGTAAATTGACTTAAAACTAAAAGTTGAAATAGTAATAATTGCTATAATACTATATGAACAATAACACTGGAAATATCACAATACCATGTCATCATTACCATCCAATATACATCACTGTGCCATGTTTGGGACAACATTTTTTGTGGATTTTTTCCATGAATTAATTTTTTGTATTTATCATTATTTTTACTATTATTTGTTTAATTTCAAAGTGAGGTTTCACACTCCACTGCAGATGTAAATGGCCTGCTAAAATGCAAGGCATGCCAGACATTGAGCTGCTCCACACTGAGGTGCAAGAGCAATGCCAAAATCCCAAAATAACGCCTCAGCAATGCAGAGATCTGGATGCATTGTTCCTCCCTGTCACATGATGTTTCTCCTGCGGAGGGCTTGGCTCGGATCGCTCGGCTGTAATAGTATGGTATAAAGCCAAAGAATTCACCTCTTCTCCCTCATCCGTCTCCATTCCCACTCCGGTCCCTCATTCCAGCACACCCTCCAGCAGTCAAACAGGAACGTCTTATTTAGTGCTAACATTATACACTTAAACACCCGCCCATGCCTGAAGCTGTAATATGCACACATATACTGTATGTGGAAAGAGAGATTGTTTTTTGTTATGCATTCTGGACACATGTTTAGGGTGTTTTCACTAATAGAGATGTGTTATTCGAGATAACACGCACCAGTAGCCAGATAGCCAGCGCTGCAATGCGTTGCTGCTCTGAGACCCTCCTTGCATGCTGTAGAGTAGATGAGGAATTGCTGCACTCCGCTCAGACTAAGGCCAGATTTGCATAGAAGTGCTGACTCAGAGCTCTAGCTCTTTGCCGCTCTGATGTGCAGTGTGAAGAGGCTCGTGTAGCAGCTGTTTGATGCCTACGCTATGTAGTCTTCCTCTCAATGCATCATGGTCCTTGACTGGCCAGTCTCTTAATCGGTCTGACACTTCTGTGTGCCAGCTTTGGCAGAGGAAAGTAACAGACACTCAGTTTCGTTTGCCATTTGAAATCTAAGTAAACCATTGGTGGCGGCAGGTCACAGTTGACCATGTTGTAAACAAAAGGAAAATTCCTGCCGTGTATAGTTTTTTTTCATTTACTTCTTCTGAAGAACACAAAAGAATTCAAAAATGCTTCAACAGCTTTTGCTCATATAGTGAATGGGGAATAAGACAGCACTGGACCTCACTGACTTTCATTTTATGTACAAGAACATATTAAGACATGTTTTGTACATGTTTGGCTAAAAAAAAATAGCGTCACACAGGTTTAGAACAATATTAGAGTGAGGAAATGATGACAGAATATTCTTTTCTGAAAAAAAGCTATCATATAAATGTGTGGTAGCTCTGTGCTTTACAGTTGGCAGATCAGCTAGTGTCCTTTGACATTGCCGACCGGCTGTAATGCTGCATGCACAGTTATCACTTGGCCTTATGTGCTGCTTCCTGATTTATGTGCCTAAATACACTGTGTGTGTGTATTTTTGGTGTTTGCCCTCGAGCATTGATGCATTGGAACAGTAGACCATCCTATCAGAATGCTAGCACATGCACTCCTAAGCTGTGACACAAAGTGACCCAGAGATTCGACCCCAACATGTGATTAAAAAAAATAATAATAATATGACTTCTCAACGCATTCAGATTTTAAATTCTGATTGGATGAGTGGCATTCAAAGCCATGGAAAAATCAATATAAACACTAGCAGTAGTAGCATCTATGTACTACTAGTTGCATGATATTTTACTCTCAAATGAAGAGCAAACAGTGCATAAATCTTTCCCCTTTTGTTTTAAAGCGTAGACACTGAATGGCAAAGTGATTTGTGTGTTTAGTGGTTTTGGTTTGGTTTCTCTTTCAGTAGGCATGCATTTGCGTTTTGCATCATAGTTTCCAGTCCTCGATGGTCACGGGAAGCTCTCTCTGGCCATGCAGCACCATGAAGCAGCTCTTCGAGTGACACAAAATGAGGAAATCCTGTGGTTGTAGAGATTTTTGTCTGTTGGTTATCTTGGCTGACCCCATAAACATGGCATCCTTAGCAATTTTGCTTGCCGTTGTACTTGTTAGCCTTACACATCACATACACGTCAGGCCACATTTCAGTCCAATCTACCCCATGAGATTTCCCAATGACAAAAATACCTTCTCACTTCAGTAACTATCATGCATGACCTAAACCTGATGAAGATTTTATAAGCTTTCCTAATTGTAAATGGCTAGTACTTTAGATAATTACAGGTGATAAGCATCATCATACAACATTATATACATTGGTCCTGTTACCAACCCTATTGTCTTCAGACTGTCAAAGTGAATTTGTTGCCTTTGTATACAGCATTTTTAGTATGATCCCTGCATGCATTTTGTTTTCAACTAATTATTGTTTAATGGTAAACACAGACTTGTCTGCCAAATTAAATTCTCAAGCTTGTTATAGCAGGATGGATTCTAATTGGGTGTCAATGTTTGTATCATTCATCAGCTGGAAAAAAAATCATTCTGAAAAGTGTTTCCACTGATATCGTTGCTCTGTGCCTTTATTGTTTTAGCTGTGGTGTGGACTTTGCTATTCTTTAATAATAAGAATGATTTTTAGAACTATATCTTTTTTTGTTCTCTTTATAGTTATTGTCCTTGGTGTGAATGGCCCTTTATTCAAATAGAAAAGGTATTTTGGAAATGTTTATATTTCAAAGAATGCCGTTTTGGTGAGCATGACAAACATCTTTCAACAAAAACAATTTGTAATTATTCCAAACTTTGACTAATAAACATAAAAATATACAATAAACATAGTAACTAAAATAATGTTAGGCCTGTAAATAGGTAACATGGGGTGCGTCTTAATCAGCTCCCTTTTTAATAGTCATTATTACTGATGCATTTACTATGTTTCTGGATCTGGTAACATTTCAGTTGTGTTGTTGTCTATTTAGGGTCAGATAACTCAATCCCACAATGCAGCGCAAAAACTAGGAAGCATTGTTACTATGCTCCCTTATCATAAATAACGTCACATTTCTAAAGCCTGTAAGATAAAGCACATGACCCAACCGGAAAAACACAATGACATGTGATAAAAGATTTGAAAAGTTTTTTTAGTATATTTCTATGTTTTCGATACGGCAAAAATACAATAAAAAAAAGAGAATTTCTTAGATTTTTTTCTTCACATTTTTATTTATTAAAACTAACATAATATGACCTTGTTCCCCCCCCCCCTTTTCTTTTACTTTAAACAACAATGGAGCTATCTTCTGGGGTTTCTTCTTAGCAGCAAATAAAGAAGTGTTTTGGAAAAGTCAGTCTTGGATGGTATTAATTGATTAATTAAAACTTAATAAAAAGTAGATTTGAGCTGTTTTAAATGGTGAAATGGCTCAAATGCTGAGCGTCCTGTGTTCGTAGACTGTTTATTTTCAACAGAGCCGCGCAGTTTAAAATCCAAAGCAAAAATTATTTCGTAACTGACAGCGCTTTCATGGTTGCCAAGTAACAGCAGACGCTACAGGAGCGCGAAGCGCTTTGAAATTGGTGGAGGAAGCGACGGGCCTCGCGTTTTCTACTTGTAATACGCTTCGTGAACGTACCCTTATGTTACATTTAATGCTAAAGTATCATTAACGCTGATACAAAGATTATTTTAGTTTGTTGGAGCAACAAGATGCAGCTCTGGTTAAACAGCTGGATGCTGGGTTGAAATGGCAAAGGGAAATGCCTAACGTTACCTGAATGTCGCGGGGATCGTTTGTAATGTGTGTGTTTCTGGTTCTCGTCTGTTTGGGGGTGGGAGGAGCAGACGCGGTTCGTTGTCCCGTCGTCGTTTGCGCTGCCTTATTGAGAGCAGCACTTAAAACATTATATTTTACACAGTTTATTCTCTTTCTTTTTTTTCCTGGATCGTTCGGTTCGTATGCGCACCGAACCGAAAACCTCGTACCGAACGGTCCGATACGATAAGATATATCGTTACACCCCTATTGTGTACACAAGCTACTGATTCACAAGCTTGGAACCAGGGAGCTGATTGAGACTAGAGTGCGGATTGGGCCGAATTTTTCAGATTGAGCCCGGCCCACGTCCGACAGATCTGTAACCAAGCCCTACAGGCATTAAGATATTTATATCCCAGCCTGTTCAAATTTTTTTCTCATACTAATGACACATGCATTTTTTTTTTGTGGAAAGCGTGCTTTTATTAAGCAACTGTAGGAAGGCATTCGGAAATGTCGAAGGATGAGAGCATCAGCACACACGGGGCAAAAAGCGTTATTATAACACAGGCGCACATTCGCGCATAGAAAGGTACCGTCGGGCTCGGGTCGGGTATCCATCTTCTAATTGAGACACAGTCCCATTTGGATGCTGGCTTACGAGGTAGCTCACTAGTTTTTGAAACATGAACTTGTGGTTTTCCATCATCCTAGGTTTATCACAAGACCCACAGGCATGGCAAATGGCAGAGAGATAAAGCCCAGTCTTTTAACAGAATCTGATGCTGTTTTTACTGCTTTTCCTCTTACCAAATGCCCCATGCTACATTCCAGGCCCAAACCAAAAGGGGCTTTTGAGGGTGTGTTTGGCGCTCAGGCAATAGACTAGATTAAAGGCAATGTTGATGGCTGTCACATGTCAAATATATCAAGGTCAGAGATGAGTCCTCTCATTATGAGTGCTGTCAGCATGTATCTGGCCTGCTGTGGGGGGTTAGGAGGAAGGGCATGGGGGAGATACTGTGTGGATGGGTTTTTTTTTTTAAAAAGAGATGGGGGTTTTTACTCACATGACTCCATATATAATTCATGTTGTTGTAGGAAGCCAATACCCGTTTGAGTTTAATTCCAGTTATTCTTCTGGTTTAGTTGTTAAATAATTTTGTTCCGTAATACACAAAGAATCCAAACAAAGTGAGTTCTAGGAGGGCTTTGCGGTCTAGTCGGTATTTGCATGTCGGCTGTTCAGTAGAGCATGGAAAGAACATGGTTTGCCTCCCCCCACCTGTCTGTCATCAGTCAACGTGTTTTGCAACATCTTTCTTTTCGAGGCAATCCACTTTTTTGAACTCTTGTGTGCATTTGTTTGAGTCTTGTCGGAACTTGTTTCGATAAACGCATATTTTCAGGATACTTACGGTTTCAAGTCCTAACACTGACACCTTTCCTCTGTAGGTTATAATTAGTAGTTGTTTCCCGCCTAAGGGATTGGCTATGGCCCAGAAAGTGTCTGCACTGGAGGACTGCAGATATGTATATATATAGCCTTTTTTGTCCCTTTCATTTATTCTTGCTGCTGGAAATGGGGGTTTGTGGCAGCTTTAGACCGTGACTGCTTTCTGTCATTGTATAAAGTGTTCACTTCATGTGATTTGGACTTGTGTCAGAGTACCAATTTTTGATTTTCAACATGCATTTGTGGTTTTAACTGCATTTGCTTCTTTGACTTGAGTCTTGAGTAGCCAGAATTGTGACTAAACAGCTAAACACTAGTCCACACTTAGTTTGGCGTTGATCCACCCACTTAAATATGAAAAGACCATATGATTGACATGCAAAGAGACCAACCACAGTTTTTCTTTTACCAGAAATAAGTTAGGCTATACTACAATAATAGGCTGGTGTGGAAAAACAGTAATCATGGGGCACTTTCTGTGCATGATTGTGCAGAAAACGCTAGGAAAAAGTGCAAAGACTTGTTATATTACTAGTGCCTTAGAATAACTCTAAATATATTCAGTTTTTTTTTTTTTTACATTTAGTCAGCATGAAATGAAAATGTACTTAAATTAATGTTTTTTATTTTATTACAAACAATTCACCTGTGCTTATGTTTGTGCTGTCAATTGAATAAATGAACTAATCACACATATTTCCTGAAACTAAAAGGGATTAATCCTGATTAATCTCACCTTACATTAAAGTTTTTATATATAGGCCTTCTTTTATGTTACAATGATTTCAGTCAATCTTCCATTTAATGTAGAAAGCGAGCTTTATTTTTACATTTGTAAATACTTTTTGTATGACGGAAGTATCACTGTTACCAATAGGCTACTACTGATATGATATGTCGCCAGATAATAATTTGATTCTCTTCTTTTTAGTCCTTCTAAAGTAGTTTTTTTTGATAACAAGCAAAATATGTTTCTCTGCGTAAATCAGACGGATTTATTAAAAATGCAAACTCATTCTCTGCCAGCAGGAGGTGCTTTAAGCACGAGAAAGGAAAGGTTTCCCAGGTAACGGCTGTAGACGAAGCAGCTCTTAGCTTACAAACGCTGCCTTATATGCCTGAAATGAAAAAATGACTTTTTCTTAAGACAGTCAGAAATAGAGTGATATGAAACAACGTACATCTCGGTTTGATTTTTAAACGTGCATTACGTGGTTGTAGCCAGCGGCTTTAGCCAGACTGATAACAAACACAGACTGGAAGTTAACATAGGTCCAGACGCGCGCGGCCGATAAAACCATCTATATGTAATGTTGACTATACTAACATAGAGTATAATTGAGAAATTTGAATGAATGGAATGAATGAATGACTCACAAAGACATTTACTGCCACCTGATGGCAGTTTTAGTGTTTTATTAAGAGTATTATTTTATTTAAAAAAAAGGGTTTGTTCACCCCAAAAGTTTAAATGATGTCATGTTTTCATAGATAAATCCTTAAAACTCTAAATCTTATAGATTTCCAATAATAAAAAAAAACACACACACAATTTTTGTCAAGGAAAAAGACAGAAGCAGCAGTACAATTTTACAATCGACAGCAAATTCAGATCTTTCTTGATCCATTCAACCTCCTTATTTTGTTTAGATTCAGTAATCCATTTCAAATTTTATGATTATTTACCATAAAAGAGCATACATGGGAAAAACAAAACAGCAGAATGAAAGTATCATATAATTGTTCTAATCCTACAAGGTTATTCTAAATATGTTGAATGTATAAAAAATAGTTGTGTGAGAAACAAACAAACCAAAAATTCCTTGAACATTCTTTGAAAATTTCCTTGTGGTAGTCATGCCGGTTTAGAACAAAATGAGGGTGAGTAAATGATGATCCCCTTAACCTCATGTGAAAAATACAGTGAGAAGCATTTGTGTATGGATCACATTACAAATTGCCACTTACTAATAGGGTTTGATGTTTGCTTTAAATGGGAAAGTACATTTGACACTCAGTGTCTAGCCCAAATAAAAATTTCACAGTGGCATGTTCCAGCGAAGTTGATAAGCGATTAAAATAATAATGATTATGATGACAGTGATGATAATTTGAACATATTACATGGGTGGTGAAGTTTCCACAGTTCCGACTGCCTCCGGGTCTTTCAGTCAGTCGTGGTAGGAAACGTCCAGCAAGATTTCATTTACTCCTCTGTTCTGAGAGAATGCAGTAGGATAGAGTTACATCTACCATGACATATTTTGCCACAGGGAGGTGACTCGGTTGTATTATGTTGACTGAAAAACGAATGCCGGTATTTTTACATCCCTGCAAATTGAGCATAAGAGCAGGCAGTCTGCTTTCACAGCTCTTGTTTCCATGTCATGTTATTGGACGTGCTCAAACCATCTTCCCAACTTGTATAAAATAAAATTATAATCACTTATGAATTATCTTTTTGTCAACAAAAGAAAAGCATTAAAGGGATTGTTCACCAAAAAAATGGAAATTCGGTCATAATTTACTCAAAAAGTTTGTAACCAGGCTGTTTTTAAAATATTTGTTTGGCGATTGGAACTACTTGAGGGTGAATCATTCTTTTAAGAGCTCTCTGGCGTGCAAGATTTTAGTTGATCCGCCAAAATAAAGGCTTGGTGGTTTAATGTTTCAAAAGCGGAAATTAAGACAGCCATATATATACTATATAATATCAAAGTATGGTTGCACTTAATACAAATATAATTGTTAATAATATTATTAGAATGTTTTTATGTAATTTTTTTGGAATAATTAAATATTCCAATAGTTATATTTTTAATTTGGCTTATTTTTTTTATAATAATATTGATTTACTTTTTTTTTCCCAAATTGTGTGGCTCTGCAAATAAGCATAGCAAACAAACCTGACAATAAACAATAACAATAATAATCCTGAACAGAAACCAGTCAAAAAGACTGAAAATCACAAACACAATGTTGGTCAGAAGTTTCGCTTTTAATTATTTAGTTCTTTACATTTTTATAATGACCACCATCAAATTAAATTGCTTGAAAAATGCAGTGTGAGCATTATTCTAAAGATTGCTTTTTGTGTTCCTCAGAAGAAAAAAGTTGTGCAAGTTTTGAATAACATTGATTATCTTTTTATTTATTTTTTTAGCAATGAGGTTAATGACAAAATCCACAGGTTAGCACATCTGTTTCTTTTATTAATTCATTCATTTTTTTTAAAGCAGGACACCCTCTCTGGTGTCCGTCTGTCCTCTCGCTCCCCATTGGGCCTGATGGTGTTCTAATAAAGGTGAATGGTTACTTCCTGTATTTTAATTGCATCTTATCTAACACTGATGCAGTAGCATGACTAAATGTATTTATGCAGCTGGAAAAAGTAGCTGGATCATTTTACAAAATGGGTGATGCGACAGCTGGAGCACAGAGAGCTGCAATAATCAGGAACGCAGCAAAGTGTCAAACATGTTTTTGACGTGTTTAACATCACATTTCATCTCTGTCTTTTGTGTGCAGAGTTTCTGTTTATGTCATTTGGCACACAACCTTCCTGCATTCAGTGAATGTTTAAAATAGCTGCCTGTGCTAAACTGGCTGTGTGTTTAGTTTTGCACTCTTGCTCCATTAATGCTCTTACAGCATGGGGCTTCAGTTTCGGGCATGTCTGATGGGCAATTCTTCTCCTATCCAATCTGTTTGCAGTTTTCTCTTGATGAACATTAGCACAGGAGTCACGATGACAACATTCATGATCTTTTGGCTTTGTTTGTTCTTCCTCTGGCTTCATTGTATTTTGGGAATATCCTGTTTGTGCATTGCAGTGGTTTTGTCTTGTCAAATTTAGTCTTGTCTGACACAAGCCATGCTTCAATAGCAATAGGGGATGCTTTAGGGGTGGTGTATATTGCTTTGGGAATTTGGGCATCGTGGGTGCTCACTCTAGCATTAAACACAATTTATCGCCCCATTGCATGTTTATGCAGTATGAAAGTGATTCTCAGGCGTGTTTATGTACGTTTGGTACTTATTAATGATTGAATGCTTTCCCCTGTCCTCACAGAGGGTTTCGTATATCACCCCCCCGCTAACTACATGCTACTGTGAGCCATGACTTTGCCTTAGGGATTGAAAGCACCCATGATTTTTTTTATCCCTTTGATATTTTGCCAGCTTGTTTAATAACAGGGGCTGTCATCACATCTATGAAGGGATCCCCTGTTCAGTGCCCCTTCTTTTTGTAAATGTAATTTATTCAGTCTGTTGGGACTCGTCTTATTTATGGCCATTATTAGCAGTAGCAGTCGGGACACACTGGGTCTTTCAGATTAAACCAGATAATAAGGAATTGCAATGAAGTTTCACTGTTTGCATTAGCATAGCTTCTGCTGATTAAATTTGCAATGTCCTGAGCACATTGCCAATTTCCATAGCTGCTGTTGTGTTAATGCTCTCAATGCCTTATTAGCCTCTCTGGTTACGGCAGAGCAAGGCCATCCTCAGGTCTTTTAGCTGCAGGAGCTGGGACGTGTTCTTCTGGAAGCGGCATTTTTGCGTTGTTACCTCACCGTGGCCGTAAATAATCTCTCTTATGGCTTCCAGATGTCCCCTTGCCAGAGGAGTGGATGTGGGAACACACATTCAGAGGCCTACTATTCCTTTTTGCATCCTCCTTTGCACACACGCCTGTCCCCAAATACAGCGGGGAGGGCAAATTTACACGAGCACACACAGATTCTCATGAGCACCGTGTCACGCACACCCTTAACCAGTCTGGTAGGAGACAAAAAGACGGGACGTGTTTTTCCAGTCCCACAATGCCAATGAGTTTAGTCTGACACTTTCTTAGTATTTGTACACCGCATAAATGTCAGGGTTAATATCATTTACTAAAACTGCAACTAAAACTTTCACTACTTGAGCAAAATAAACATTAACTGAAAAAAATACAGTACTGTGCAAAAGTGTTAGGCCACTACTATTTTCACCAACAAAAAATGCGGTTGTGTGTCAGTAGGAAATATCAGTTTACATTCAAAACATTATTTTTGTCATTAATAGTAATAATGCAGTGAGATTATTGCCTGCACAAGGAGTTTAAGAAAATTCTATATTTTTTTCTGCTTTAGTAATTTTGTTGTTTTGTCTTTTTTTTTGTATATATATATAAATACAGTACTATTACAGTTAACATTTCCAAACATTATTTTTGTCATTAATAGTAATAATGCAGTGAGATTATAGTCTGCACAAGGATTCTGACAACAGACAGTGCTCCACACAGCGATCTGATCTGATCATCATCCAGTCTGTCTGGAGTGACATGAAGAAACAGAACAAACTGAGACAGACTAAATCCAGAAGAGCTGTGGCAGCGTCTCCAAGATCAAACTTCAAAAAACCTACCTGCAAAGCTACCTAAAAAACTATGGGCAAGTGTACCTCGGAACAGAAGCTGTTTTACCAAAAGCTGTAAAAGCAAATATTTATTGGATTTAGTTAATAGAAGTTAATTGATCAATTAAATCTATTTATGGCATTATTTTTTAAAGCATCCTCATTTTACAGCTTTTTTACACGAGTGTCTAAAACTCAGCGTTCCTGTAGCTTTCCATTTAGGTTTTTTGAAGCATCTTGGAGACGCTGCCACAGTTCTTCTGGATGTAGTCTGTCTCAGTTTGTTCTGTTTTTTTCATGTCACTAAGACAGACTGGATGATGATCAGATCAGATCGCTGTGTGGAGCACTGGCTGTTTTCAGAATCCTTGTGCAGACTATAATCTCACTGCATTATTACAATTAATGACAAAAATAATGTTTGGAAATGT
>JAUCNO010000386.1:5437745-5449480 GCA_032353835.1 Enteromius viviparus | reverse complement strand
TTAGTCAATAAAATGTTAATACAATAGTACATAATTTGACCATTAATTTTGTGACATTATAGGGGAAGCTGAGCTTCCCTTGCAGTCCTAAAAAAATCGCAACTGATACACAAACAGAATATGCCATCAGATGCTTATTGGCAGAAAGAGACAAGCAAAGAACTTTGAAAGAAGACTTTTCAGATCCAAGAACAGTATGCTCTTTCCTGATCCAGTCACTGAAGATTGCCAGAACATTGTTACGTTCTCTGATCATCATTTAATAGAGTAAAGACATCACACGCCTAACTGGGTTCAATGTTTAATAATTCCTCTTCCAGCCAGATGCTAGATAACATCATAAGAGGGTTACTTTGCTAGCATTGACATCTGTTTTTATTTGTATTTGAACTTTACAGTTTGTAGTCTCACAGAAATCGAGTTTGCAGCTTACGTTTACAAATAATTGCCCATTTAGACAGGAATAATCTGACTGAGATTTAGAATGTAAAAAAATAATAAATTCAACTTTCCATTTATCAAAGAATTCTGAAAAACATCTAACACAGCTAATATAATAAAATATAATAATAACATATTAATAAAATAAACTTTTCATCACAGGAATAAATTACATTTTAAAATGTATTAATGTAAAAAACTTTTTTTTGCTCAAATAATATATGTGGGTGTACTCTGTATTTATTCTTTTTACATAAATTCAAACACATGCATGTATAAATTAAAGTAAAAATATGCAATGCAATTTATAATATAAATGATATAAATATCAATATATACTATATGTATTTTATTTATATATATATACTTGCATAATTAATATCCACAGTACGCAAACCTTATTTATATAGACAACAACTTTTATATTGGATTCTATTAATCGTTTGGCAGCATTATTTAAAATAAATATGTTATTTAAAATCGTTCTAATATTTTACACATGTACTGTTTTTCCTGTATTACTGAGCAAATAAATTCAGCGCAGTGAGTTTGAAAGAGACTTCTTTTTTTATTAAAAAATTTTACCAACCACAAACTTTTGAATGTTAGTGTGAAGAGACCAACCACAGATGTTGTATGTTTTGTTTACAGACGCCAAGTTATTGGGGGGGTACCACATGAATACATTTCTTCAGTAGGCTTTAAAATGCTTTGTAGACACAAAAATCATGTTTTTATTGTTTCTGTAGACCTAAAACACCAGCAGAGATGTTTAAATTGGCTATTATATAATTCTGCTCATAATCTGGTGTACTTTCCTTCACTAAATGCTTATAGAAGCACTTTTAACAAGCAAGCTGAGTAACACTTTTGTATGAATGCCAGTAAAAACACTGTTTCCAGGCCATATTATGTTTAAGATTGCTTCTGGACTTATGTTCTTGTCTTTTTTTTTTTTTTTTTTTTTTTACAGGTTGCAGTAGTAAAAGTGAAAAATACAGACAAAGTATTTGCCATGAAGATTCTTAACAAATGGGAAATGCTCAAAAGGGCTGAGGTGAGCTGATGTTTTTACACATCTCTTCATTTCATTCAGCAGATTTGGACCAAACCTAATGGCGTTATGGGACCAAAAATAGCAGTAATGGCTTTCTCAAGACTGATTTTTATATAATGTGCAAATCTTGATCCAGTTAGCATCAGGCTTTACCATTCAGCTGATGCAGCCGTTTCTCCTACTGTATATCCCCGGCGTGTCATTCTTTAGCTTCCTAGGAGAGTGTTCCTTCCTCTGTCGTCACACATTACACGAGAAACCACTTAAAAACAAACAGTCTTTGCTCTATATGATTCAGAAACCATTCCTCACTGTGGAAACAGACTCCTTGGTTGGAGTCATTCTAAATATGTGGGGCACATATTTGATGGCTGATTCCAAAAAAGTTGTTTTCTCTGACATTTTTCCCTTTTTTTTTCTTTAGACGGCATGTTTTCGGGAGGAACGGGACGTGCTGGTAAACGGGGACAGTCAGTGGATCACAACGTTACACTATGCTTTCCAGGACGAGAACAACTTGGTGCGTGAGAACTCTCGCGGTCAGATTGGGTCTGATTCACGTTCACTTGATAAGGTCCAGAGGGGGAGATAATGATTAACGATTATTCATCACTGCTTACAAATTCCAAGGGACATGGTTTTATAGCAGACTATATATTTATCTGTGCCGTTGTATGTAGCGTGACTGAAGAAAAGAGGCTCTAATATGAATGATCATTTTGGGTTCAGCTTCATGAGTGGGAGTGTGAGGGAATGAAACTGGATGAAGAGATTTTAGATGAAAGAATGTCAAGGATATATGAGATGAGATGGGTTAATCCAAGGGTAAATGGAATTGAAAATATCTAAAATGCCTGTGATTGATGTCTTTGTTTCCCATTATTTTTGTTTCTCCTGTTCTTATTCACTTCTTGTTTTTTCTCTGCTCCCAGTACCTTGTGATGGACTACTATGTAGGGGGAGATCTGTTGACTCTGCTCAGTAAATTTGAAGACCGTTTGCCTGAAGACATGGCCAAGTTCTATCTGGCTGAAATGGTCTTGGCTGTTGACTCTGTGCATCAGCTACATTATGTTCACAGGTGGGTCATGGCTCTTTAAACAAAGGTTGTTAATCAGTCATTAATTTAATGTCATATGTCTGTTTTTACTGAACTTCTGAATGATGATCGTTTTAATATATCATTGTGGCAGATGAAAGCATTGAATAGACATTAAAAGGTGGCTTTAGAAATCAATATATTCCTGTTTCCATATCAATAAGTGTATAATCTATCAACTGGCCAAAATATAGCTTCTTGATTGAAAGCAGATGTTTGAGTGAGGTGTATTAAAGGGCTCTTCCTTATTTTGCCATGACCCTGTTTTCTAGTTACACACGACACTTAAAACTGGTAGAATGGGTTCTGAAAAATCAGTTTTGCCATCACTTGAATACATTTTTATTTTAAAATCATAAAGATATTTCACAATATTACTGTTTTTCCATTACCCCAAACTTTTGATTGGTTGTGTATATTAGCATATAGATGACCTCAAATCGAATCCACATGGATTAAAAGCCAAAAAACACCCATTTTGATTTTATGGGGTTTTCAAATCAGCTAAGCATGCATGAAATCAGAGCAAGCACAATGAGCCGGAATGGCTGTGTTTAGTCTGAGGGCAGACTGGGTTGGAACCCATCTTCGGTTATAACGCAGGAAGTGTCAACATTTGCATACTGACAGGCACCAGTTGCATAGAGCCTTTAGTGTGATGAATGTGTTTGTGTTGGGACTTTGGGTGTGCTTCAACAGTCCCTTCAGATGCATCATTTTGATACAAACACACACTTTCTCTAATGTACTCCTGTTGTTTTCCTCATAAACTTTTATGCAGCTCTTGTAGTCGATGCTTTTGGGGCACCCAGAGGGACAGGCAGGGGAAAGTTAAAGGCAGTAATCATGGGGTTAGAGGTGTGGTCAGCTCTCCTCTCGTGAGAGTTTGGCACGCCTGGTTTGTGGAGGGTGGGGACAGAGTGTATCGGTCTCTAGGGATGGGGTTGGCGTGGGTGTGTTTTTCTATGAGCAAGCCGTGTTAAAGGGTGTGCATTTGGGAATAAGCGCATCTGTATGTTTGAGGGTGGATGTACTGTGTGAAAATAGTTGAGACACCACAGTTTGCATGAATGCACAGTGACGGATGCATAATTACTACTGTACCTAAAAATTTGACTTAAAAAAGAATGTTCTTTTATTATTTAATCACCCTTACAAACTTGTATGACTTTCTTTCTTCTATGGACATAAAGGGAGATGTTTAGCAGAATGTTCACACTACCCTTTTCCTATAAAACATGCTTTTAAGCTAAAAAAAGCCCTATAAAATAGCAATACTAAATTAATTTTACAAAATCAAATAGTGATTTAAAAAGAGGAGCTTTCGGTTTTGTGCTTGTAGGACTGCAAAATTAGGTAAAAATGTGGTAATATATATATATATATATATATGACTATAATTAAAATAATTATTACTTTGTGCATGTAGGACTAAAACGTGGTAATAAATGTGGTGTTTTAAATATGACTTTAATAATATTAAAAAAAATATATTATTGTTAAAATAATTTGTTCTTTACTAATTGTGTATAATTGAATGTATATTTTATTTTAATTTGTTTATTATTTTAATTATTCACTTTCTTTATATATAGTCACATGTTAAAATGCCATTTTAACTGTATTTTTAAAATATTGAACATTTTGTAATGCTTGAAAATGTGCAAATAAAGAAAGAAAAAATATAGCTATAATAATAATGTTAATAATATTAATACAAATTATTATCATGAATATTAATAATTATATTATTGGTATTATTAATATTAATACATATTATTATTATTATTATTATTAAAGATGAATAAAAATATTAAACAAAACAAGAATCTTTAAAAAAAACTGATATAAAAAGTAACTATTTATATGTTATATTACATCATGTCATATTAGATTATAAATTTTTATTATTAACATAATATCTTTAAAATGTGCAGTAGATTTATTTAATTAAATCACAGCTTTTGCAATTTAATGAACACACTGAATCATATTGCAATTTCACTTTTATTAAGTTTACTTTTACTGTTTTCAGCATAAGTTGCATGACAGTATCATTCAGCATTGACATCAAACCTAACATGATGCATCTACCATGGAAAAAAGTTTAGAACAATTTGGCAAGGATTAAAAGTTTATTGAACTACGTTTTTAAATGGATTTATTAAATCTCAAATGACTTTAGTCACTTCATTAATTCACATTCACATTCACATTTTAAATACAGCTTTCCCACTTTGTATCCAGTCTCCAGATTACATTAGTCGGCTCCTGCCCCGAAAGCTCATTCCAGGAAAAGCTTGGAGCTCTTGCTTTCACCTAGCCCTCATTAGACTAAGTGGGCAAGCTGTTGTGTTAAAGTGAGGGATTTTTAGAGATTGTGCTCGTAAGTGGTGTTAAGTGCCTGGTTCCTCTTGGCCAGATATTTGCATATGGTGCTTTCAGATCCTTCCCCTAAAAAAGGACTGGCCCATCTCACAGCCGTAGAACCAAATGGATGAACTAGCATCTGCATGTTTTTATTGTGCATGACCATTGCATTATATTCAGTTATTGATCAGGGCCATATGTGTGATGCATCAGCTGATTTCTAAGGAACCTGGAATTCTACTCACCACCAAGACATGCCTTGTCGCACCTCAAAAGTCAAGAGAGGAATCTCTTATTACCTGTAAAGATCCTTTATCAAAGAGAAAGATGCACAGTCGTTGCCTGAGGATAAAGCCACATTCATCTGAACTGGTGCAGGTGATTGGATGACCTCGTAAAGAGCTTTGTTTGGCGACATTGACGGAGTTCTTAATGCTTGTAGAACAGCTTTTTTTCAACAACAGGGCCTTGACCTACAAGTGGAAGTTTCCACATACTCCACTCTTCCATTTTTTTTTTTTATTAGATTGAGCTCAGTTCTTGTTTAAAATAAAGGACGGAATGAATTGTTGAAATGCATCCAATGTCCCCATACAATGAGTCCCACCCCCTTCTCTTTCTTCCTATCTATAGCTGACCAGCTCTCCCTGTGGTAGGCATGAGGCCGGGCCAGATGGTGCTCACAGATGGTTATTGTAGTCTTAAAGTGGGATTACCTCCCTCTCCTCGCAGTCCGCTGCTTCTTAAGACAGCGGCCCGGGATAGAGCCACCCAATTATCACCTACACTACAACCCCTGCTGACCAGACCGGACCCCTTAATGCACCATTAAAAAGTAACTTGCATTTAGCCTAGCAGGAGGCATGCGGCCAGGTTAACCAAATGTAATGTAGATATAAGACAAGCCACGTTTAGCAGTATAAATATAAGCTCAGCAATGAGTTCCACACACAAGGAGGAATTAATAATGATTGTCATGAGTATTTTCACATTATCTGTGGTAAACATTGTTAGCTTATAGTGTTAATCTATGGACTCTGTAGAGCATATTTGTTTAGCTAAGAGTTTCTCAACCTCTCTAATTGGTTTAGCTTGTCCTCTTCTGCTTTCTGATGTTTGCTTTGTAGCACTGGACCGTGATGGCCCAATCATGCTTAAACCCTTTTCGAAAGAAAAAAAACTGTTTAAGTCAAGTTTCTCGGTGACAGATTTAGCAAAATGAGAGGCTTGGATGGTCTGCAGAATTGGTCATGGATTATGACTGTGGAGAGAGCTGCTGTGCATTGGGTTCGATTTTTGTTGCTGAAAAAATATAAACGTATTTATAAATATTTTGTGTTTCAATTAAAGCCTAAATTTCTAGTCTTACTGAAACATTAACCTAATTGATTGTGTCGGTGGAGCTGTACGTAAATTCTGTAATAATTGCCAGTTGTCGTTGAGTCTCGTTGCACTGACCTTTTTTTTTTTTTTTAAAGCATCTTGGTCTCAGATCTCAGTGTAGAGCACTGGCTGTTGTCAGACTCCTTGTGCAGACAATAATCTCACTGCATTATTACTATTAATGACAAAAATAATGTTTGGAAATGTAAACTGATATTTCCTACTGACACGCAACCGCAAAAGATAGAGATAACCGACTTAAAACCATTTTTTGTAGGTGAAAATACTAGTGGCCTAAGACGTTTGCACAGTACTGTAGATATAATATATATGTGTGTGTATATATATATATAATATATATATGTATATATACACACACACACACACACACACACACACACACATATATATATATATATATATATACACATATATACATATATACACGTGTATATATATGTATATATATACTGTATATATACACACATATATACACACATATATATATATGTGTATATATATATGTATATGTATATATGTATATATGTATGTGTTTATATGTAAATAATATTTCAGAATTTAATATCGCTTCATTATTCGGTGTGGATGAGGTCAAACCACTATGAAAAGAGTTCCACCACCCACAGAGTTCCTCACTCAATCTCAGACAGGCCTCTCTGTGTTAAAGCCCATGGTTCATCCTATTCAGCAGATCGACAGCAGGGGGGGGCTGCCTGCCTGTCACCTCTCACACACGCACACATATATATCGTCATATCTTGCATTAATAATCAACATCTCTGTGCTTTTCACTATACTCTCCTCACTCAGTGTACTAACACTCTGCCAAAGCTAGAAGATCACAGCTTACACACACAGACACACACTGTATAAGCTTAGTATAAGTATAATTTCTGTAATGTTGTTGGCTGTAAAATGCAACAAAAACTGAGTTTTAGGGTTTATGAGCAGTTATGATTAATGACGTGCTGATGCTGGTAAATCCCCTGGCTGTTTGATTGAGATAGCGGGCACGTGTCCTATCTCTTTTACAACAGCCATTACTGTACTTGTGCCAGACACAGGACAGTGGTGTGATTTATTGCTGGGGATGAACGTAGATGCCTTAAACAGATGTTGTATGACACATCTCTGACAATTTAGAAATCTGGCACAAATAATGCTGTAATTTGTGTAAATGTAATACGACAAGAGTGTTTAGGTCTGATGACAGGTGTACATGACCTTTGACCCCCATTTAGACACCAAAGGCACTTGGTTAGTCCACCTGCACATGACTGACTAGTTTGGTCAAATACATATACCTTTTATTTAACTATATATGAAGAGTTCATTTGCAAAAACTGGGAACTTTTTTAATGCGCAAGTGATATAAATCACACTGCATTTGGGTTGTTTTGATGAATGAACTTGAATACTGTTTTTTTTTTACATTAAAATGAATTGAGAGTATTTTTATTTTTTAAATGTTTTATTATAGCAAAAGCAGACAACAAAGCAATAATTTTTTGAAAAAGCAGACAACTACACAATTTATGTTTAAGAGTTAAAACCCACTCTTTGTAATCTTCTCAGACGGCATCTGTGTAGATGCCTG
The DNA here is from genome assembly GCA_032353835.1 of Enteromius viviparus. NCBI lineage: Eukaryota > Metazoa > Chordata > Actinopteri > Cypriniformes > Cyprinidae > Enteromius > Enteromius viviparus. The sequence continues at coordinate 5,441,512 of JAUCNO010000386.1, read as the reverse complement.
ACAAACGTTGTCGTTGTGATCCTACCATATTCTCCATATTCTCACTTTTGCAAGGTTCTGTGGAAACATTTTAGCTTTTATTTTCCTTTTAAGCCCTGAAGAAGATATCAAAGGTTCAGCAAGTTCATCGAAATGATTAATTATACATCCTTCATCATCTTTTTTTCAAAGTCACCTGACCTGAATATAGCCTGCTGATTCGCTAAAGTGAACTTATGTTAAAAACAAGGCCACTTGTCGTCTTTGGCAGTAAAATGTGAACTTGTGATGCCTTGAAAGTAGACAATACTGGCTTTTTTGACAAAAGGTGTTTAGGTATAATAATGCATGGCTATCAGATCTTTTATCTGCGTTTATCTGTATTTGCAAATAAACTCTTCATATATACACATAACATAATGGTAAAAAATACTTTTTTCTTATAGTTCTTTTTGGGTTTTATGTGTAACCAGGGATATTAAGCCAGACAATATCCTAATGGACATGAATGGTCACATCCGGCTGGCTGACTTTGGCTCCTGCCTCAAGCTCATGGAAGATGGGACAGTGAGTTCTTCAATCGTGAATTGTCAAGCACATTTCAGAGAACTCCTTGTGTTATAACTTGTGTTGTCTCTCAGGTCCAGTCCTCTGTGGCAGTTGGGACCCCGGACTATATCTCTCCAGAGATCTTGCAGGCTATGGAGGATGGGAAAGGGAAGTACGGGCCGGAGTGTGACTGGTGGTCTCTGGGTGTGTGCATGTACGAGATGCTGTACGGAGAGACGCCCTTTTATGCTGAATCCCTGGTGGAGACCTATGGAAAGATCATGAATCATAAGGTTTGCATTGTAGACCAACATGTGATTCTGTGCAACACAGTCCTGTTATATTCCGATGTGTATTTAAAGGGAATATGTGTACTTACTTTCCAGCCATTATCATTGATTTAATTACAAAAATCCTATTGAAACTGAGCTGATTTATACAACGACGTCTCTACATTCAAATTTGGATACTGTGGTTCTTTTTAAAAAAATCTGTTTGCAGTAGAGTAGCTTAATGTTTAGGTAACCCATTCCTTTTTTAGTTCACCAGGAAAGTTTGTTTGTCTCTCTCTTATAAAACAAAAAGTCATGAGTGGATTGTAGACGTTTTGAATTACAAATTCTTTTTGTCTTTTCTTCACAAATTTTTTCTGGATTAGTCATCTCATCCTAACAATGAGGTAAAAATTCACCTATTCATCAAGGTTTATTTAGTTTTGTGTGGGAGCACATGTAACTAGCGTAGCTAGGCAGAGATATTTTAAAAAGAGTCTCAATGCGTAGCACTGAGCACTAAGTATGTTTTAACTCATTGGTTTTCAGGAGCGCTTCCAGTTCCCACTTCAGCTGACAGATGTGTCTGAGGAGGCTAAAGATCTTGTACGGCGGCTGATCTGCAGCAGAGAACACCGGTTAGGCCAGAATGGGATCGATGACTTCAAACAGCACCCCTTTTTCACAGGCATCGACTGGGACAACATCCGCACATGTGAAGCCCCCTACATCCCCGATGTCAGCAGCCCCACTGACACTTCCAACTTTGACGTGGATGATGATTGCCTCAAAAACTGTGTATGTGTCTAGTTTCTTTCTAATTTTATCCTGGAGCTGATGCATTTATTCCACACAACTTCCTTAATGTGTGATTAATAGATTTTTGGAGAGACACGTTTCCTCTCAGATATTCCAGTATATAGAACTGGATTATTTTGATGCATTGAGACATTGCTTTTCTGAAATATTTTAGGAGACTTTGCCCCCACCTTCACACACAACATTTTCTGGACACCACCTCCCATTCGTAGGCTTCACCTACACAAGCAAATGGTGAGTCAGATATTTATTCATCATGCCATTTTACAAAAAAAATTCTATTTTAGATATATGCAGCTCTTTCAAACTTTCTATTCATCAAAGAATCCCTAAAAATGCTTTTCAGAAAAAACTGAGCAGCACAATTTTTTTTTAAACAAAAATAATAAATATTTCTTCAGCACCAAATCAGTATATAAGAATGATTTCTGAAGTGTTATCTGATACATCAAAGAAATAAATTATATTTGAAAATGTATTAAAATATATTTTAAAAAAGCTAAAAAATCTTAACCACAAACTTTTGAACAGTAGTGTAGGATGAAGCACACTTTAACAACTTGATTTATTCTGCGCATCACAAAATGTAAACTTTTTTTCTGTGATGTCCCTCTATAGTACACTGTCAGATCGAGGGTGTCTGCGGGAGTCTATTGGACCACCACAGGTAGATGCTGATCTTCAGCGAAGTCTGGAGGAGAGCTTAGCCTCAGAGGCCTATGAGAGAAGGATCCGACGTCTAGAGCAAGAGAAGACCGAACTTACCCGTAAACTACAGGGTGAGGGTACTACCATATCCGCACTAAATCATATTTGATCTTTCTGTCTCTCTGAAACATCCTTTTTTCTTTAGAGTCCACGCAAACAGTGCAGGCACTGCAGTACACTGATTCAGACGCCCCAGTAAGTGCCAATAAAGAGGTAGAGATCCGGGGTTTAAAGAGTGAGATTGACATCCTGAAGAAACAGATAGCAGGTAAGAGCTCAATATTGTGTTAGAACAGGCTCAGTCAAGGGCACACTCCTGGTCTTGGGTTTTCATTGTAAAATATTAATTACCAGTTGACTGTAGTGACATATCTAGACAAAGACTCTAATGTTTCGTCACGTCAGGCTCTGGCCAATGGGAACAGCAGTTGGAGGAGGCCAGCACAGTTCGAAGAGACCTAGAAGATTCGTCTAAGGTCATCAGAGGCTTAGAGAAACATCTGAAGAGTGTCACGCAAGAGAAAGATAATCTGCACAAGGTACTATTCCGTTGTATTTTAAAAATAGGCATATGATCATACTGTTAGCTAGTTTCTATACCAGTTTGGGGTGCTGAAGCTTGTCAACTAGGTCAAGGTGTTTGGAGTATGGTTAACTAGCTCAACCACGCCCCCACCAGGCGATCCAAAGTGTTTACCAACTCTAATTATGTTGGCCGTTAATCCAAAAATGAGGATTTTAAGTTACATCTTAAACTTGTTTAGGATTTACTGGTTTTAGATGGTTTGAACTTGTCTAGCATGTCTTTCAGTGTGATGTTCAACTTGTTAATCTGACAAAAATGCCTCTAAAAACTCCCCGAAAAGCATCAGAAGACAGGTTTTTCCAGTGTTATTGCTATAAACGACCAACTAGTTCCCCTGTTTGGGACTGTTGGCATATTATAATGGTAATAGTGACTTGAGCTGACTAATCTTTAACCATGCTGTTTGACAGATTACTCTTTAGCTTAATGACTAGTAAATAGTTGGACAGTAAAGGCTGGAGTACACTAAATTACATTTAAAATGTGACAATCAACTTTGTAAATTGTTGCAGAAACATATTGTGCATCATGCATTAAACATATGACACACTACCAGATTCATTCTGAGCTTAAAAAAAATCAATTCAGACAATTCATGTCCCATTGGTAGGAAGATGCATGACAAAATATCTTAAAATATCAAACATGTCTGATATCTTCCAATTAGATGGAAGCAAAATCAGAAGCTATACTATCTGTGTCGATAATACACTACTTAAAGGAGCATTAGGTAAGAAATGGCCAAAACTGGTACTGCAATCACTTTCAAAATACTGTTGAGCGGTGTCTCCCCCTCCCTCTCCCCGCTGACTAGAGGTTGCCAAAATATATGCGAAGAACACATTATTTTACCA
>JAUCNO010000386.1:5391094-5436724 GCA_032353835.1 Enteromius viviparus | reverse complement strand
TTTCTTAATGCCTGTTGAACATAACAGAGACATTTTATGATTATTACAATACATTTCTTACCTAATGCTCCTTTAACTTTCTAGGAATTCTGTCAATTCTGCCCAATATCTCCAGATTAGCTAGCGCTAACCCGTCCAGTCTTTGGAAATAGATTTGTAGTGCATTCCAGGCTTAAGTCGTGCTAACTTTGATTCTGTAATGAATATGTGAAGGAGTTGCTGGAGTTGGCAGAGAAGGTGAAAGCTCAAGGAAAGGAGCTAAAAGAGGCTCACAGTCAAAAGAAGATGGCCATAGAAGAGTTCTCTGAGCTAAACGAGCAGCTGAGCGATCTGCGCTCACAAAAGCAGCGGTTGAGCCGACAGTTCAGAGACAAAGAGGAGGATATGGAAGGAGTTTCGCAGAAACTAGAGGCTCTACGGCTAGAGATTCGCAAAGCTGAGAGAACGTGCAAAGAGGTATACTTTGACGTCTGTATATAAGCCAAGTCAGCATGTTTGTCGTTTTGATGCAGTGCCTGAGAAATCATCAGTGGTGTCGTATTTTTTGTGGATTTGTTGACTGCGTATTTGATGTTAGTGGTGTTTCTCTTTTCAGTTGGAGGCCCAGGCCGAGGAGCAGGCAGCAGAAGCTCAGAAAGAGAGAAAGTTACGAGAGAAAACCGAACAGCACAGCAGACAGTTGGAGGAGAAACTGCAAGTGATGAAGGTGACATTAATAAATTTCCTAATAATTGGCTATTTAGAAATTTGGTGTATATACAGTATATATACTAAAGTTACAAAAGTGATTTAATCAAGAGCGGTGAGAGATTAACACGAATGGCAGACACCAGAAAAATTAGACTGCTGTCACTTTAAGAGCTGCCAGATCCGATATACTTGCACGTTTTCTTTCTCAGCTGTTTTTCATAAACTGTGTTTATGTGGTTTCTTGTAAAACAGGCATACATGTGTGTATACTTAACCGTTTAATGCTTATTAAGTGGCATAAATCCTTTGCTTCAATGATGTTGTACTCTCTGAGCACCAGCTTCTTTCACTTACATGGGTGTTGATCCTACTACAGCAGTTGAAACAAACCGGACCGGCTCATGCAGCGGTAGGCTCAGACCAACAGCAGGAGCTGATGCGCATACGGGCAGAGCTGGAGAAGAAGAACGTGCAGTACGAGGAGGAGTTGTGTCACAGAGAGACGCTCCACAGCAGCGAGCTGAAGGGCCTGAAGAAGGAGCTACGTGATGCTGAGGGTCAACACCTCACACTCCAGAAAGAGATTCTCATGCTTAAAGACAAACTGGAGAAAACCGGCAGAGAAAGGTACATGTGCGAATATATTTGACCATGTTTCTTTACATTCTCGTTGGAAGCATCGTGCACTCTTACTGGCACATTATGCATATAGGTAGTTCTTGCCTGCCGCCCACTTAAACAGAAAGAGCCAATCAGATGCACCACAGATTGTTTTTATATTACATGTAGAAGCATAAATTGAATATATTGAATATAAGAACCATGATCTGTAAGCGTAATGAGCTTGTTTGGCCCACCAGTATGCACTTGTAGAGCTGTTTCTTTCTGATGAATTTCCATAGTAGCTGTACTGTAAACTTCATCATGTTCATTTTTGCGTTTGTAACAGCCAAACTGAGCGAGAGGAGTTTGAGACGGAGTGCAAGCAGAAGTACGAGAGGGAGAGAGCCCATCTGACAGACGAAAACAAGAATCTTGCGAGTGAAGTGGAGAAAGTGAGATCTCTAGCGCTCTTGCAATCACATGTGCCAGTGCTCATGATTTTCATTAGCCTGTGTCTCTTTCATCACAAAACGTATACATCAACCCTCTAAAACTTTCCCCTTCTTCTCTGGCACCCTTTTCCCCGAATTCTGCTAACATTCTTAGAGAGAGATTGTAACCACACACACTTACACAAAATTACTTCTTGGCTCAGTCACTGTTTACTTTGGACTGCAGGTTAAAATCGGAATCAGCCAGTCAAATAATTCTGCAAGTTTGGACATATCAGATATTAAAGGGCTCCTTATTTTTAGTGGCATGGATATTAAACATTTATTCATTTCGTAAAAATACCTGGAAACCCCAAACACAAAGGCAGTTTAAAACAATAGCGCAGCCGGCCAGAGCTGTCATGTCAAATGCCAGATTGGATGAGGTTTAGAAACACAAGCAAGAATGATGGCATTTGGAAGGAATTGAACCAGGATGTGAAATGCCTGAATAAATTCACATTCCTATCAAAGAGCACTGCAGAGGTTTTGCATGGACTTGCTGTAACATATTATGTTTGCATCCTGTCTTTCGTACAGTGTTCACTTTCCTATTAAACAAAGACGCATTTACTTTTCTAATTGATCAGATGATAAAATTAGAGAAAATTACATAAGTTTATAACTAAAGGGATAGCTTACCCTAAAATGGAAATTCAATTACTCACCCATAAGCTATTACAAACCTTTGAGTTTCCAGATATATAGATTTGTATTACAAGTGTTCACGCTTCCTTTTAATTATTTTTTTTAATTAAATTTAATAAGTGAGTTTGCCATGCTGTGCAGGAAGAGGAAACCCTAGTGGTTGGAACCCTAGCGAGGGTAAGGGCTGCCCCCCGGAGTGGGAAGTTGTGTTTTAAAGGAGGCAGAAGGGGAGGAGGAGGGTTTGCAAAAGCGAGATGAAAATGAATGGGAAGCTGTGATTTTTATAGTGCTTTTATTATTATCAAAACATTTATTTAATTATTTTTATTAAATCTATTGTAAGTATAAAATTAAATTTTTGTTCTAGTAATTAAGTTTTCTGATATGAATTACAATTTTAAAATTGTAATAAAATTTAAATTAATTCCATGTGCTTATTTTTTGTATTTGTATTTTTTTATATTTATTTTTATTTTAACTTTAAATATTAAATATAAAATTGTTTACACACACACACATATATATATATATATATATATAATTTTATACTTTTATATAAAAGTACTTTTCATATATAATTTTATATACTTTCAAATTTATTTTCATATATATATATATACATATATATATATATATATTTTTTTTTTTTTTCATATATAATTTTATATTATTATGCAGTTATGTGATCAAAATATACATTTAACAATAACAATACATATTTATGTTAACCATAACAGCAAGGGTAGCAACATGCTAACAACCAACTTATATTCTGCAATCAGTCTTACATTCTGGAGATTCACCCAATCTCCATCTGTCTGCTACCTCATATCTTTACTTTTCTGTTCTTAACTCTTTGTGGTCTCTTCTTCTCTTTTCAGCTGAGCTCTATGTATGAGCAGCTCAGCAGTAGTCACAAGCAACTGGAGGAGGAGATGATAGAGTTGGCTGATAAGAAGGAGAGCGTTGCCCATTGGGAAGCCCAGATCACTGAGATCATCCAGTGGTGAGTGGAGCCCCCTACCTGCAGCCACGTGACATCACACTTGCAGAGAAATACATAATAATGATGACCTTTACGGTGAGGATGATTTCACCAAGTACAAGATGTTCCTGGATCAACATTCCAATCAAGCAATCAGATTTGAGGGATACATTTTTCAGGAAATATCTGTTTTTGGCTTATGATCAGGGTTTCGGTGCTTCTACACTCTTAAAATCATGGCTACCTGACCTTTACCCATGTCTGTATGGTTTGTGGATGCAGATCATGAATACAGTTGCATATACACATTTTGAACTAAACTCATTTATACAGGGTAAGCGATGAGAAAGATGCTCGTGGTTACCTTCAAGCTCTAGCCACAAAAATGACAGAGGAGCTTGAAGGGCTGAGGAACACCAGCTTGGGAGCCAGAGGAACGGTGAGGCATGCACACAGCAGATAAACATGAAATCCAAATTGTCATTTTCCAGCTTGTCTGATGTGGTGGGCCTCTCTCATTTGTTAGGACATGCCGTGGAAGATGAGGCGCTTTGCTAAGCTGGACATGTCTGCGCGTCTGGAGCTGCAGTCTGCACTGGATGCCGAGATCAGAGCCAAACAGTCCATCCAGGATGAGCTTAACAAAGTCAAAGCATCCAACATTAGCACAGAATGGTAAGACCACACATGTCAGCATATTTCTCAACTCTACTGAAACTAGAGATCTGCTGCGCTGAAGTCTAATAACTTTTTTCAGCTCAATGAACATTTGTTTCACTCTTTATATCAATAGAATAACTTGTCTTTTGACTTGGTCAGTAGAGCTAACTTTAGTTAAGTTCAGCTTATTTTGTTCACTCTCTTTTCGATTGAGGTAAAAAAAATTTGTCTGTTATTTTTATCTTACAGCAAATTGCAAGATTCTGAAAGTAGAAATCAGGAGCTGCTTACAGAAATTGAGAGGCTGAGGAAGGAGACAGAGGAACTGAGACTGAGGAGAGGTGGTTCATTTATTGTTTATATATTTTGTAACATTTATTAAAATTTTGAATATTACTTAGTTTTTATTTATGTATTTAATTATTTTAATTATTTAACCTTTATACATGTATGGCTTTAATTCATTTTTACTTTAATTTTAGTATTTAAACTGATTTCAGTTAACCGCCAAGACAACATTTAATTATCAAAAACAATAACAACAGTGACAATCAGCCTTGCTTTTCATATTGTGACACCAAAAAGTGCATTTATTTCTGGTTATATTACAGTTGAATTTGATAAGATTTAAAAAATGTGTTATGATAAGATTCTGTCATTTCTAGGAGTGAAACATCAGGATTCCCAGAATTCTTTCTTGGCATTCCTCAATGCACCCACTTCTGCTTTGGATCAGTTTGATGTAAGTTTGAGATCCCAGGTGTCGTTCATGATAATATCTGCATATAGGTTCGCTCTGATTTCCAAAGAAATATTTTTCATCATTTTTTTTACATGCTTTCTGTATTTTTCTGACACATTCTGATCTCTTTGATTATTTTCAGTTTTTTTTCTGCTCCTGTCATAATGTGTGTGGTTATTGTTTTGCTTTTTCATTCTGTTGCCCATCAGGACTCATTTTCTTCTTCTTCGTCTTCTTTAGTTGAATTTTGGGGAGATGTAAGTCCTTCTTTAGCCATGTTATAGTGGAATGTCTTTCTTTGCAACATTCATTTTACACATGTAAAAGCAGTCACCTAAAGGCCCTTCTCCAGTAATAAAACTCCAGAATACCAAAAGAAACTCAACTTGGGATTGATTCTAATACAGTTTGGCATTAGTATGTTGCTAAGCTAATAGCACAACATATAAATATGTATAAAAAGTACATATAACAGAAGAAATTTGGTAACAAAGACCCTTTTTAACTACACTGATTCTTTTTAATCATAGTTTTAATGTAGTATTGAATTGATATTATATTCTACCAACTTTATAGTTCATGGTTCAGGGTACTTATCTGATCCTACATCCACTCAAATGTCTTGTGGTAGTGCCTCCTTTGCGTTCTTTGATGTGAAGTGATTCCTTTGTGCATGTAAACTATGCATAGAAATCCAACCAGAGATTAAACATGTTCTTACATGCCCTCATTCCCTTCCTGACATTCTCCAACCTCCCGTCCCAGGCCATGATGGTGTCCAGCTGACACTTGTACATGAAGTTTGACTCTCCTCTCCATCTCTGTTTCTCTCTCCATATAAAGCGATCACCCTCTTTTGGTCCTGGAAGCAAAACCAGACGTGTAAGACTCGTTTTTGTCTTGTGGCACAGCAAATTCCCCCCTTTGTCATGTTTTTTTCTCCTTTGTGGCGACGTGTTTTGCAAACTGCATGGGTGGCAGCTCTGATTGTGGTGATATCTGTATTTGCATGAGACCTTCAATGCTTAAATGCGTCTGAAATGTGTTTGAGGGCTTTTCTTTCATCTCTTGAAACAGATATGAACCATGTATGTGATTGAAGTGTTATGTTTTAATATACTTCAGAGATTCTGGGTTATTGACTGGGTTGGTTAATTCAACTTGGTGGTTTATTTTCCCTACCCTGTGCTTTCATGGTACATTTTAAAAGACCATTTAAATAGAAACATATAGAATTCGCTTACTTGGCTTAATATTTGATCTAATTTTAACTTTTGCACTTGTGTGAAATAGCGAATCAGCATATTAGAATGATTGGTAGAATAATGGCTGCTGAATATTACAATTTGCCATCACAGGAATAAATTACATTTTTAAAAGTATATTAAAATAGAAAAATCTTCAACCCCACATTTTTGAACAGTAGTGTAGTTATACAGTAGTCATACAGATTTGGAAAGACATGACAGCTAGCAAATGATGAATGAATTTTCACATTTAAGTAAACTAATCCTTCAAAAATCACTTTTAATGTAAGAATCTCATAAATTGTGGATATGCTTCCTTTTATTGTTTGTGTTTTTTTCCCCTGCCGTTTCTGCCTTTCCTTCCATCTTGCATGTGTAGTTGGTGTGTGGTCTCTGTAGTGCCTTCACTCATTGGCTTGATGCCTGGGTGCACATGCTTTGTTCTGCTTAGAGGGTGTAATTTCAGTAAAAATATTATTGTCATGATAAGCTTTATGGTCTTGATGTACCATTCTGCATGGTTGCATATTCTTCTGGTATCACAGTCTGTATTGACATATTTTGTAAAGATAATTACCACCTTTTTATATCTTTTATAGCTTGACTCGGCAGATTTCACTCCTTCCAACACTCCATCACGAGATGAAGACTCAAGATCTCGGCGTATATCACGCTCACGCTCTCCATCCACCGCCAGTGACATGGAGCCTATTGAGGTATCATATGGACTGTTTCTGCAGAAATAATGTTGATAATTAGTTTTTTGTGAAGCACAAAAGCAGATGCACTGGCCACTTTTTACCATATAATTAATATGATCCAGCCTGGATCCAATGTTTTTTGTGTTTCACAGAAAAAAGAAAGCCAGGTTTGAAATGATGACAGAATGTTTATTTTGAGTCAACTATTCCTTTAACTCCTACCATCACTTGTGTTTATATAATAAAATGTGTTGGTGTCCTCTTCTTAGTTGATTGACCACACGTCACGTAGTCTTCAGACTCCAACCGGCAGATCAGGCTACGGGAGCTTGGGACACTCATCACCTAAGGTAACGGTTTACATCCTAACAGTAGAAATGTGGCAATTTCTATAGATTACACTACTTTTCTCATATTTGGGGAAGGTAAGAGTTTTAAATGTTTATGAAAGAAGTCTTCTGTTCACCAAGAGCAGAATCAGTACCAATAAAATTGTGAAATATTATTACAGTTAGAAATAACTGTTTTCTATTTGAATATGTTTAAAATGTTAATTATTTATGTGATGGCAAGGCTAAATTTTCATCAGCCGTTTCTCCATACTCAAGTAACATTTCTTATAGTTCTGTTTTTAGGATTCATTTATAAACAGGGTATATTTGAGATGTTTTGAAACCTTATACATATCTATATATGTATAATTAATTTAAACTATTTTGTATTGCTGTAATGATTAGAACCTTCTGTATATCTTTATTTGGTTATTTAATATTATAAACCATTTTTTCCAATGAATTTTATGCAACAATAAATTTTGTGCTATATTATGTTATTGTGCTTTTGAAAAATTTCCCAATGCTACTATTGTCTAACATTGTCTTAATGCATTGACATTTCTGTTAAAACATCTACGGTTGTGTTTAATTGCATTGCTGATCTTCTCTGCTCCGCAGCCTAAGGCACACCAGTTTAGTGTGAAGACCTTCACTGTTCCCACCAAATGTGCCCATTGTACCTCTCTGATGGTGGGAATTATCCGTCAGGGCTGCACCTGTGAAGGTGAGACAACAGACAAAAAAAGGAGTCTGGGTGTTTAAAGTAGTTGAGATTACATTAAATAAAATATGTTTTTGAAATTTTAAAACCTATGACTTTATTTTTTTTCTGAGGAACATAGAAGGAGAACCAGCATAAATCTTAATATTTCCCCTGTTGTGTTTACAGAAGAAATAAAGTCATGGGTTTGGAAACAAAAATAAGGGTGAACATTTCAGGTTTATTAAATGGTATCCTATCCAAGGATGCCTTATTGGCAGAATGCTCAGTAATGCTCACTGTCATTGTCTTCTATTTCTCCTTACAGCCTGCAGCTTCTCCTGTCATGTCACCTGTGCTGATAAAGCACCCTCCGTGTGCCCCGTAGCACCAGACCAAACCAAGGGCAAACTGGGAATTGACACTCAGAGGGGCACTGGGACTGCATACGAGGGCCATCTTAGAGTAAGAGTTTCCTGCAAAATTGAGTTTTTCTCAGTTTTATTTTTGTTCCAGTGTTGTCCGTTTCTCTAGATGTACACTATTGGCCACAACCTTTGAGTTTTTTTTTGGTTTGCTGTAATGGAGCTTTGACTGGCTTTTCCAGATGCCAAAGCCCACAGGAGTGAAAAAGGGTTGGCAGAGGGTCTGGGCAGTGGTCTGTGACTTCAAACTTTTCCTGTATGAGCTCGGAGAAGGAAAAGGCGCCCAGCCTGGTGTTGTAGTTAACCAGGTCATTGACATGAGGTGAAGAAGATTCGAATTCAAATGTGCTGCTCAAATATTAAAGTCAAATATTTTATATATTTTACTTAACACGATTTTTTCCTGAGAAGGGATGAAGAGTTTTCCGCCAGCTCTGTTTTGGAGTCTGATGTCATCCATGCTAACAAAAAAGATATCCCATGTATTTTTAGGGTAAGAGCATACAGCCCAATTTGTAAAAACTCTTTTTCTATGACAGTTACATTTTTTTTATTATCATTTTGTAGTTGTTAGAGAATTATTATTATAGTATCATTATATATGTATTGTTGTCGTATTGTTGATGTAATAATTGCATTGTGCCTTTGTAGAAATAGAGAAATTCTTCTCTTTCCTCTTACCTCAAGCATTTTTTCTCACAATGGTTTCTTCAGAATATCACAGATCAAATAATAGCGCTCAGGCGATTATGTAATAATCATGACTGAACTAACTTTAGCCTTAGGCAGTCATTAGTCATTGCATTTCATCACATTTTTGAATAGTTTTTTTATACATTGTTCTCCTCTCATTTCACAGGTAACAGCATCTCAGCTGTCTGCCTCCTCCAATCAGAAGACATGCATCCTGATCCTTGCTGACAATGAGCAGGAGAGGACGAAGTGGGTGTGTGCTCTGAATGAACTTCAGCGCATCCTAAGGAAAAACAAGCTTAAGGAGCGCTTTGTTTATGTGCCTAAAGAGGCGTATGACAGCACCCTTCCTCTCATCAAAACCACCCAGACTGCTGCTATTATAGGTACAGTGACACACAAAACTTGTCTTGTCATAACAACACTATGCTAGAAAGCAAAGACTGAGACTCTTACCAATTGTTTAATCCAAAATTCTTGACTCTCACATTTTCTGTTTAGATCATGAACGGGTTGCTTTAGGGAACGAGGAAGGGCTGTTTGTAATCCACGTCACCAAAGATGGTAAAATATCCTTTATTAATCCTCCTATTTCTTCATCGCCAAATAAACTAAAGGTTTATGGATTTGTGGTCACAAAACTAGACTGGTCACTTAAAGTTTGTTGGTTTAAACCTTGATGTATGAGCTACCAGGTTGCTTCAGAGTAGTTGAGGTAAAATTTTTGTAATTCCCAAATGTTAAAAACATTGACATGCTCTACATCAGTTTGACAGAAAAAAATGAGTCTGTTGAATTGCAATGCCAGATGTTTACTTAATTTTAGAGAGAATGAAACGACGACAGATAAACATAGAGCTTGATGGAAAATGTAGAACCCAGCCTGTCGGAGTGGCAGATAAGCCTCTAAGTGTGATATGAGCAAAAGATTGACAGATCGGATCTGTTGCATGGCAGTGTAAACAGGAAAAAAACACATGCATTCGGTTATTTTGAGATCGATTTCAGGCCTCGCTCATATGTGGAAATAAATCAGATTTGTGTCAATGTGATTGTTGTTTAAACAGACAGATCGGATTTTTTTTGCGGCATTACGACAATTTTGAGCTTCTCCGCGGCATATGTGTTCATATGTGACTTGTGCTGGTAAAAAAAATTGTAAATGCTGACAGGCTGCTTTGAGCTACATTTAAAAAAAAGGTGGAACTTTTTTTTTTTATAGAATTTGAGGTTTACAAAAGTTGGTTTATTAAGCCCTCAGCTGGTGATTTCAATCCAAATAGTAAGTAAACATTTTAAAGTTTATTTATCTGCATATTTTCTGAGAGGATTAGGTCTACCTTTTCTCCGTTTAAAAAAAACCTGGGATAAATGACAACAACGCATGCGTGATGCTTCAGATCGTATGGCAAGTGTAAACGCGTCAGATCAGATATGGGTCACATTTTAAAAAACGTGTAAACGGACAACCAAAAAAATCGGATATAGGCAACAAATCAGAATTGAGCCTCAAGATTTGCTGTGTGAAGGAGGCCTAAGAAAGGCAGAGTCTCTCAGAAGTAAAGATGGGCAGAGGCTTATCAGTCTGTGAGAGAACAGTAGGTAAAAAGATTGTGTCAAATTAATTTAATTCAAGTAATTGTAAAGTTTTTCAGTTTAAACATCTATGTTATCTATGTTTTATTGTAAATAAAATATTGGCTTATGTGATTTGAAATACTTCTAGTTTTTATTTTATTTAAACTAAAAAAATAAAAATCCAAAACATCCAAACATTTCCGGACTTCGGAATTCAATTTTAACAATTCACTACCATTGCTGAACCGCAAGTCTATTCAAACTGAAATAGCTGATGTAAGACCAACATTCATTCAACATTTTTGTTTTATCTGATAGAAATTGTTCGCGTGGGTGACATTAAGAAAGTGCATCACGTAGAACTGATGCCCTCAGAGCACCTGATGGCCGTCATCTCGGGCAGGAACCGACAAGTGTGTCTGGTCCCCATGTCGGGGCTTGATGGGAGAGAGATTGACAAGAATAAGGTGGCAGATACTAAAAACTGCCAGGCACTGGTGTCTGGGGTTGTGCGCAATAGCACCTGCTTCTGCCTGGCCATTAAACGGCAGATTTCTTGCTACGAAATTACCAAGAGCAAGTCTCGCTACTGCCATCTGATGGACATACAGGTACAGTATTCAAAACCTTTGTCATTTGTTAAAATCAAGTATATGCAGCCTTATTATCAATACCATTCAAGATCATCTTTGCTAGCACAGCTAACATCCCTTTCTATATCTCAGGCTCCAGGAATTATCCAGTGGATGGCACTCTTCGGTCAGCAGTTATGTATAGGCTACCAATCGGGCTTCATGCGCTACAGTTTGCATGGAGATGCCCCTCCAGTCAGCTTACTTCATCCAGATGACCCCACATTGGCGTTTATTAGGGCAGACAACTTGGATGCCCTTTGTGCAGTGGAAATCTCCAATAAAGAAGTGCTGCTCTGCTTTAGCAAAATTGCGGTGTATGTGGACACACATGGAAGACGCTCGCGCCAGCAGGAGCTGATGTGGCCTGCGACGCCCACCGCCTGCTGTGAGTAAAGAAAAACTATTTACACTTAAGGGTTAAAGACAAGGCTCAGGGTGTGGCTGGGAAAAGGTTTTGTTAGATTGACCTTGTGGATGATTTACATCTCGCAGGCTACAACGCCCCCTACCTGTCAGTCTACAGTGAAAACGCAGTGGATGTGTTTGATGTGAACACTATGGAATGGATTCAGACCATTCCTCTCAAAAAGGTTTGCTTATTTCAGTCTTTAAAAATGTCATTTTAATCAATAACAAACTTTTCTATGAAGAACTGTTTTTTGTCAAAGGATTAATCGTGATTAATCATTCAAAATATTTTTTTTTTGTTTACATAATATATGTATGTGTGCTGTGTATATTTATTATGTATATAAATACACACACATATAGTATATATTTTAAAAATATTTACATGTATAAACATTTATGTATTTATATTCTTGTGTTTTATATTATATGTTAATATTTTCAATATATAAACATGATATTTTTCTGAAAAATATCTATATATGCATGTGTGTGTTTTATATATACATAATAAATATTCACAGTATACACACAGTCAACAAAAACTCTTATTTTGGATGCGATTAATCGCGATTGATTGTTTAATTACACTACTTACAACTTTTTATTTATTGAAACATATAAATGAGTTGTCTTATCAATGAATAAATAAACTTTGCAGGTCCGGCCGTTGAACATGGATGGCTCTTTGAATCTCCTGGGCCTAGAGACGGTCAGACTCATCTACTTCAGAAACAAGACTGCAGGTAAAGCCATTGTCTCCAGTTCACGAAAATCCAAGAATTGTAGCTCATGTTGGGTGTATTTTTGTTTTTAGCAGTGCTGTTTGATTTAATGAATAATTCAGATTCAGTGTCTGATAATGCATAATGTGTGTTTAGAGGGGGACGAACTGGTGGTGCCTGAGGTGTGTGATAACAGCAGGAAGCAGATGGTACGCAGCATGAGCAACAAGAGACGATTCTCATTCCGTATTCCTGAGGAGGAGAGACTGCAGCAGAGGAGGTGAATGACACACACACACACACACACACACACACAGACACACACTTGTGTATTTCGATGCTTAAAATATAAACAGAGCTGACAGTTACAGACAAAGTTCATAATGCAATTGTAGTATGCTTTTTTAGGTCTGGCTTCAGTAATATTCAGTAGTACTTTAATTTTAAAAAATGTACTTGTGTGTGTGATTGCAGAGACATGTTGAAAGATCCAGAGAAAAGGAACAAGTTGATCTCAAATCCTATGAATTTTAACCATGTGGCTCATATGGGTCCTGGAGATGGAATGCAGATCCTCAGAGATCTACCAATGGTGAGAGGCTTATATTTTATTAAGTAATATAACTAATATATATTATATTAAGCTCAATTAACAGCATTTGTGACAAATTGTGGATTATTACAAGCATTTCTTCCATTTGTTTTAATAGTATCACAAAGAAAAAAAAATGTGTTAACATGATTTTAGTGTGCAAAAAATTAAAAATGAACTATACAGAAAAAGTGTTAAATAGTCTTTAGAAAATGTTAAGCTTCACATTTCTGCTTTAAATTCCTCCCTTTACTTATATTGTAAGTCAGTTTAACTGTAATTTTTCTTTTTTTTAAAAAGAAAATTAATGAGTGATTTTTCTCTCTCTTTTTTTTTTTTTTGGTACTCATCATTATGCTGAGTTGACTGAGCTTTACTTAACTCAGAATATCCTTTCATGCTTTTGCAACCTAATTTTTCTGGTTATTTAACAAGTCCTTCCACTTTTGGTTTGTGCACTACCGTTCAGTACTTTAGGATCAGTAATTGCAAAAAATAATACTATATATATGATTAAATAAATGCAGCCTTGGGAAGCATAATTGACTTAAGTCACATAAGTGAAAAAAAATCTTTCTGACCCCGACTTCTGAACAAAAGCATATATCATCAAACAGCTCTCCAGTCTCTACATTAATGGTGTGTGTCAAAGGTCATTTATGCATCCTGTATTGATATATGTTGATGGCAACATGCAATCTTAAAGATCTCAATATTGAATCCCATAGTTTGTTTTTATTGAATTGTGTTTGTCCCACTCATTTGTCCATGCTCTCTCTCTCCCTGTGTGTGTGTGTGTGTTTCTCTGTATAACCTGTAGAATGTGCGTGCTCAGGACAATCGAGCCGGGTTCAGTGGTTCCGTCAGCATTCCCTCAATCACCAAAAACCGAGCCGAACCTGGGCGATCCATGAGCGCAAGCAGTGGCCTAGGAATGCGTAAGTACACATCTGCTCTTAGATTTATAATTTTCCATTCATTCAATTCCAAACAAACTTTTTCCCCTCTCTATCAGGGTCCTCCTCTCAGAACGGCAGTGCTCTGAGGAGAGAGCTATCGAGCAGCAGCTACAGCTCTAAACGCCAGACCATGACATCACCGTCCGAGAGCTCGCTGTCGTCAGGAGGGGGGATGGATGTGGGTGAAGCGCCGCTCTCTCAGTTTGATAGAGAGGTGAGTCATGATGTAGGAGGAATCGGGACAGTGGTATCTTCATTACCTCATCACATCAAAGCCAGATTTGCACTATGCAGGGACGTCACGGCACATGACCAACAAGCCATGGTATCCATGAAGATTAAATTTAAACCTCAAGCTGTCTTGTTCTATCTGAATTATTGCATATATAAGATTCCTATTTGGACACTAGATATACCTCTCTAAGTGTATTCTTATTGATGTTATTAAAAAAAACATTTATTCACCCTCATGAATGATATTTCTGCACACCTCCTGATTTAGAAAAATCAGCTTGCCCCATCGCTTCCCATCAGGCCTGTAAAGGTGGAACACATACAGTGTAATAATTTGCCCCAAAGCACTTGAATGCAAGTGAGCCTTAGTGCTTTGTTCCTCCTACCTGCTTCTGCCACTTTATGCCTGCCGCCCCATTCCACTACATCCAACACAATCCTTAGCAATCCACCTACCCCCCCCACTCCCCGCCCTTATGTCACCCGTCATCTCCCCATACCGCTGCGCTTTAAGCCTCCCGGCCACCCCATACTCCTTCAGCAAGTTTGGAAGCCATTCTGGCACTCAGTCTGCCCTTTCCTTCTCAGTGGCAGGCGGTATCGCCCTCGGAGAAGACCCCTGATCTGAAAAGGGCTTTAAGGACCCTGCTTAGTAAAATGAAGGTAAACGTCACACGTTTGCAGTGAAACATGCACTCACACACATACACATGCGCCTGCTGTCATACGCACACTCAGGCAGCCCTGCAGAGTGCTTCTCAAGTATCAACTGTCCATTTTTTGAAGCTCACAAGCTTATCCTTCACTGCCCACGAGCGATTGTGGTGAAGCAGAGAGCTTCGTTGGGAATGGCAAGCTTCCATTCACATGTTTCGCCTTCATGCCGCTCCTGCTAGCAACCCCCTGAGTCCACTCGAGAAAACATCTTTATGTGAAGAAATGAGGAAAAAAAACTGTACTCTGTGCGAGTACACAAATGCTTGTTTTTTTACTCCAGGGGGCGCTAGAGTTACTGTAAAATATATAGTTAATAAACATAACTTGTATAAGAAGACTGCACTGATGTGCTCTAGCGCCCCTTGTGGCAAAGTTTAGACATGCTTTTTTTTTTTCAAGTTTAGCTTGAGGCGTTTGTGTTCATAAACTTGCAAAGAGTGCGATTCGAGCCTCAGAGTGTGGAATCAGCTTTGCTTTAAAGCGCTGATAGCTGCGAACCACTGGTTACGAGTTATGCTTTTAAAGATGAGCTCTCGTCTTTATGTGTTGTGGGGTCACTCGTTTTATTTACTTTGCAGTGCTTTGTTCTCAAAAATGCAGCTGGATTAATGGTCCTCCACCATTTTTTGGAGGTTTGTAGACATGGCAGAGCCCAAACAGGAAGTTTGCTGCTATATTATTAAACATTGAAAAATGTTCATTCGATTAGCATACGCACATTTTTTGCAGTTTCTACATTTTGTGTAAGTTAAATGCATTGCTCACCCGAAACTGAATATTCTGTCGTTATTTCTCACTCCGATTCCAGATTTGTAGGACCATTTCTTTTGCAGAGCACAAAAAAGGGTTTGAAGAGTGTCTCAATTGTGTTTGTCCATACAAACATTCTGTACATTCTTGTACCCATTGTACATTCTGACTACCCAAAATACCTTCTTTTGTGTTCCACAGAAGAAAGTTAGTCTTACAGGTTTGGAATGACATGGAGGTGAGTAATTAATAAAAGAACTGTATTACTTGGGTGAACTATCCTGATTAATATGCTCTTGAGATTGACATAAATAGCGACTTTTCTGCACCAAGTATGCCATGTTTGCAAACCAACTTCTGTTACAAAGCTGCTAAAATTGAGTTCCCAGTGAACTGGGTTTCAGTTGCACTCTTTTTTGCACAGTGTTTGGACTCATTGCATGTGTACACTACCATTGAAAAGTTTGGGGTTAGTAATTATTTTTATTATTATTATAATTTTAAATTAAAATTGACCGTACAGACTTTTACATTGGTTTAAAAACCAAAAAAAAAACAAAAAAAAAACGTTTTACTGAACTTTCTACACATCAAGGAATGTTGGTTTCTGTAGAAATATTATATAGCATAACTACTTTCAAAATGAATAAGAATAAGAAATGTTTCTGGAACACCGAATCTGAGAAAGATTTCTGAAGGAGCATGTGAGTAATTTTGCTGAAAATTCAGGAATAAATTATATTTAAAGTACATTACGGAGCCCTACTCAGAACATGCTGGAAGAATAGTGGAATAAATCATTTTATAAAGTATAAAAACGATTTATAAATCGAGGGAATGCATTAATAAATTGTGTGCATGATTTAGAACGAGGGAATTAATTCGCTAATTTTTACTTTTTTTTAATAAATCGTACGCACAGCTTATTATTTTTTTCTTTGGGCTCTGTAAAACAGATTATTTAAATTGTAATAATGTTTTATAATATACAGTTTTAACTGTATTTTTGATCAAAGAAGTGCAGCCTTGGGGAGCAGAAGAGACTTTCAAAATCTCACTGACTCCAAACTTGCGAATGATAATGTAAATAAAGGCTTCATATGTCCATCATCACGTGTGTATTTGAAGGAAACTCGTAGCGGTAGATGATTATAGTAGTTATTTTCTTAGATTTCTAAATTCTGTTCGTAGCATCTCCGTTCTTACAGTATTTCTTGGGTTATGTTTTTCAGGACTCTGATTCGCCCCGGCACTCCACTGCCTCCAACAGCTCCACCTTCAGCAGCCCACCAAGCCCCGCCTCCCCGCACAAGACAAAGTCCCTCTCACTGGAGAGCACAGACCGTACGGTGTGGGACACATGATGGACTCAACAATGAACCAATCACAACAAACTCTGAGTCTGCCCCTCCCATAGAGTCGCACCCAGGCACTACAGGCCCCTCCCCCTTAGTTTGCATAAAGGTTCACCACCGCGGGAAAATACAAAGGACAACCCACACCGACACGAGAGTTTGTATGTTTGAGCGACCAGGACACGCAGAAGCTGGAAGTTTTAATGTGACTGGTGTTTGTGCATAGACCGGGTTAGGGGTCAACTTTTATTTATTTATCATTTAGCCATTTCAAGGTGGAAAATACTGTTCTTCAGCTGTGGACCGTACGGGAACGATGATTCCATTCTAGAATCCCACTAAAAAATGCAATGATGTATATTTTTTATTTGCTTTTAAAAGTGATGTGTGCAGTGATTCGTTTGTTACTTCAGCTAAATGGGTGAGAGACCGCAGATATCAGGCGACCTCGTCTTATCGCTTCCTGTCCTAGATTTGTAGGAATTTATAGAGGCTTTCTGACAAGACCACATCTTGGAATCTGTTACCGTCATTATCGCCAGTCTCCACCTCATCCGAAACTTCCGTGAGCCAACCTGACCTGTGAAAACGCATCACAGTAATGTACATAGGTTAAAAGTATAGTATAATATATAATAAGGAAATATTGAAGAGATAAACTATGTGGGAAAAAAAATCTCATTGCTTTTATTTAAAAAAAATATTTTAATATACTCGCACCAAGACCATGCTTCATTTGCGTCGTTTATTTTAGACTTTTATTTTTGGTTTATGAGACGATACTGCCTTGTGTATTTAAATTGTTTTGTCCTCATCACTTTTTTTGTTTTTAAATAACAGGAATTTTAAGATTTGTTTTGCTTTATTGGATGAAAGTACGTACATTGACCGAAACTGTACAAATATCAGCAAGGTTGCATACAAATATCACATTTCTGCAATCCAGAAGCTGTTATGTAAGTCCATATTGTGGAACTGGTCAGACATGTAATCTAAGATTTGCTTCGTTTTGTTGCTGTGTGGTTTCATCTAATGTTACACTTATGGGAAATACTTAGCGCACTTTGCTTCACCCACATAGTTTGGCTCTTTCTACCTTGGAAAAATTCTCCCTGAAACCTTTTTCATGGATAATTTAGTCATTTTATCCCGTTAAGTGTTAAAACATTCACCACTGCTATTAAATGTAAGGTTAAACTTTACCATTAAAATGTATTACAAGAATCTGCTCCCTCAATGCAAGGGTGTATTTGTCATTATATAGATTGCGTTTCTTATGGTTCCAAGGGCATTTGTTCCATCCGAGGTAGAAGAAATGTTCAAATCTTCTCAGAAGTCACACGTCTAATCAGCGACACAAGCTTCACTTTGTTCCTTATTGAGTCGCAGTTGATTGAATCATGAGTTGCACAAAAAAAAGTCTCTCGCCTCGTGCGACTAGATTTCTGCACCAAATTCTGTTCCTTCCATAAAATGGGAAACTCAATTAATTCGATTAAATTAAAATAAATTGGCTCTCAATTTTCTAGCATCAATCCCTCTGCAGGTAGCAACAGCGATGTAAAAAAAGACATTAGGGCAGAGACCTCCAGTAAAATTAAAATGTCTTTACATTTATCTGTGCTCATTCTCATCTCACTTCATTCGTTCTTCTGGACAATGCTTTGTAATTTGTACAGTTTTGCATGTCATAATTGATAATCCCATTTGTTTCTTGGTTGTATTTTGTTTCTCACGCACTTGACAAAGGTGAACATCACTTTAAGCAATGAGAAAACGTTTTGCACAGATGTAAGGTCAATCAAAGACTGGATAAACTGGCCACTATGCATATATGGAGACGTTACTATATTAACCTGACGCTGATGTAATTCAATAAACGGAGAGAAATGACACACACGGATATGAACGTTTTGAGAGTGGTGTTTTATTTTGTACATAAAGCAGGATCTCTGAACATGGTATAAAAAAACGTTTTTCACAGTTTTCGGTAAATGTCACGAAAATGACTTGACTAAATATTATTAGTGCTAAAACTCGACAGAGAAGAGCTCGGTTGTAAAGGATACGCCCATTTCCATTTGCAAAAACGCCTACAAAATCTATTCTAAAATGACTGATGATTTATTTATTATTTTTATTCAGCTTTTCAATGGTAAAAATGCATTTTCTTTTCATTTTCTCACCCTTGACTTCAGGACAATTGGCACTGAAAACAGTTGACACTTGGCATTTGTAATAATTATCAACCGCATAAATGTATTTCCGTTTTTTTCCTGCAAATATCAGAGGACTTGCAATTTAATGCAAGTGAGTCCTTTGTTTTTATGTGCCTTTTGTCATTTACTTCACAGCCCTTGGTCACTATTCACTGTCCATGTATGGAAACCAGAAGCTTGTAGCCATCTCCTATTGTGTTTAAAACGTAACAATGATGTTTAAATGATGACAAAATCTTCCTATTTGAGTGAATCGTCTATTTAAAATGTAACCCAAATGTGTGGAGATGTCCATAATTATGACTAGTTCTGTTCTACAAAATGGTCAAAAGTGCAACAAACAATAGAAAGAAACATTCAAACCCACTTCTGTAGTGGAACAACTCAGAAAGCTTAAATCATGTATAAGACCGCAAGCGCCTCGATACATCACGGAATGATGACGTATCAAAAGCCCTTACTTTGACCCTGTTATTGATTTAACTTGAGAAAAGCTAACAGTACATACATATACTTCCATTCAAAAGAAGTATGTTCTCAGCACGGCTGCATTTCTTTGTTTTGGAGCATTCTGTAGAAAGTTCTGACCAATGGCAGTTTACATCAAAAGATTTCAAGTGTTTGGTATAGTCCATAACTGAACTTTACGACCTTTGAAATTGAAAGTTTGTAGAATGTATTCAAGAAGTTCGTTTAGCTCAACAAGCAGCACAAAATGCTGCAAGGTCATGGGATCAATTCCCAGGAAACGTCCATTTGTGCCATCCATCGTGAGGAGTTTGTGCCGGAAGAGTCCATGTTCTCTTTACCCCTGCCACGTGAAAGTTCAGGCCTTGGTGGCGTCTTCCTGTACGACGCGGTGAATGCCGTTGCCAGGGCTGCTTTGGATGGCCTGTGCTGTGATGGTGAGGTCTCGCACGCTGCTGTGCCGTGATTGGCTCTCCAGACGCTGCAGGCTGCCGTGTCGTGAATGGCTGTCGAGACGGTTGACGCCGCAGTGCTGGAGCGGATCATTAAGACGCAGGGTGCTCCCGTGAGGAAGACGTTCCTCCACGCCGCGGTAACTGCAAGCTGTGTACCTGATTGGAAACATAATGAAAGATATTCAGTGATGTTCTATGATCAGGTAGGCAGATGTGGGTTTCGGAAGAATCATGTGAATTATAACTGGGATATCTCACCTTCCGTCTCTGGAGCGATGCAGGCTGCCGTGGAAGCTACTTGATTTGCTGCGCATGCTGCCCGCGCGGCTGGTGCTGGCGCTGGGGGGCTCGTCCAACATGGCGAGGTGCGTGGAAGAGGCATGGGTGGAAGTGCCCTGTGTGGAAGTGCCTCTAGACTTCCTCACCACCGGGGTGTTGGGGTCCCTGAGGAGGAGCTGGGTGAAGTCGGGCTCCTGTAGCACCTGCCTGCTCTCGTGCACCGCCCTGCTGAGGGTAGAAGAGACGGGGGAGAAACGAGGCAAAGTAGGGAGGGAGCGACAGAGGAGTGAAGGAAGAGAGAGGGGGAAGGCAGAGGGCATAAAGGAGTCAAAATGAACAAAAGAGGAGGGGGTGGGACAAGGGGAGGAAGAGGAGGTTAATGCCCTGATATAAGGGACAGGGGTGTGTGGAGAGGAAGCCTTTACACTAACCCCTATGAGACAGCACACACTTATTGAACTATTTCCTGTGGCTACTTCATGTCCTCAATTGAGTGTCTTTATTGCACACATGGTAGGAATTTGATCAAAATGCACACTGACTGATTAACTACCTGTGGGTACTAGCGTGTGGGAGATACACAATATATATCTAAACCATTTCTGTTAGATGCTCATTTTTTATGCTCTATATTATTTAAAGTTCACTTAAAATGTATCTATAAAAATTTTATAAATGTATAATTATTTAGCAAATCCTAAAATGGATATAACATTTGCAATTTAGAATACTTGTAATATTTAAATGATTTTAAATGTGAGTTAATAATTAATTTAACTGACTGCAACCCTGTAAAACATTTTAGATGTTTTTTTTTTTTTTCTCATGCTCACCAAAGCTGCATTTATTACTTTAAAAAATACAGTAAAAACTTGTAAAATGTTATTATAATTAAATACATATATATATTTCAATGCATTTTAAATTATAATTTATTCTTGTGATGTCAAAGCTGAATTTTCAGCAGTCATTACTCCAGTATTTAGTGTCACATGATTTAAAAATCCTTCTAAAATGTTAATTTAGTGCTTAAGAAATGTTTATTATCAAGATATTATCAAGGCATGAATAAGATAAAAATATGTTACATTTGCTAGACATAATAAACTATTAATTACCTATGATTACATCATACAGGACCCTTGAATGGAAGTGTATTTATGTAGTGTATAAATAATAAAATGAGTACGAATTGTTCAATCTCTACATCAGCCTGTGTTCCTCGTGTTTTTGGTCACACAGCATTGCACTGTGGGCCTAAACAACTATGGTATAAATTCTCTAAGCATTACACAAAACTCACTCTTTCCTGCGATGCCCGTTGAAGAAACTGGCCCACTCGAAGCAGGTCTTTTTACTGCCGACCCAAAACACTGACGGGATTCCCACCACCAGCATCATCAGGTACTTGATGAGGAACAAGGCGATATCTGGCCTGCTCGTCTGCTCCACCTGTGAAGACAACAGCAGTAGATTGCTTTTCACACATTTGCTTCGTATGCAACATAAGAACAGGCGAAACCTGATTTGTAAGCAAGACATGCAGGAACAATCTTCCCTTGCAAATCTCAGCGTTCGCTTATAACCTCGTGCGTGAGTGTATGTCAGTTTAGCCCTGGGTTGTGTGTGTGTGCGATTGTGTGGATGGGAAGTGCTTTATCGCAGCTCACTGCACAATTGCCAATGGCATAAACATAGCTGCATTCAACACAAATGTCTGTCCTTTTCTTTATCTAATGCACACTCTCTCTCAGTGCTTTATGCTTCTCTCAGTCCTCTGCTCTGAAAGCCTGCCTTGGTAATACTTTGATATATAATGCAATATAACATAAATAGATGTATACATTTGTCCAAATCTGTATGACATCATCAGTTACTGCAGTGTGACTGGAGATCTGCTATTTATAGCGCTGCACTTCATAGTGCTTCATCAGATTTAACATGACACATTACTGTCCCTTTTGCTGCAACACAACAGAACAGAAGCTGCGGCAGTAAACAAGGCCTCATTAAAACAGATCCCACAATCCCAAGCTGCCTTAGGCATGCACACACACACACACATATGTGGATAAACATCATTACCAGGATTTACTGAGCTGAAGCTGAAACGTAGTTTTTAGTTGAGCTTTAGTTTGGTTGCATCATGTTAGATATGAGATACACTCACAGTGCAGCAGCTGCTGTATGTTTTACAGAGATCTGCAGCTGGAAATGATGAATCCCGTCAGAAAATATGAACAAAATCTGCAAATCAGGGGCATTTTACATCCTCATGACATCGTTTTATGTCAAATGCACAAGTATAAATGAGCAAAACAGCATGTTACAATACAAACTAACATTAAATATTCGATTTTCTTTGGGATTTGTTTAATTAACTTTTTATCCCCTGAGCTTCCATTGATTTCTGTACCTGGATGAAGCTCACAAATATGGTCACAAAGCTGAAGTCTTCTTTGATTGTTTATTTGGCCCAGACGAGTATAAACAATGTCTAAAATTAGTCTGCAGTTGATGTTATACAACGTTGAACGTAACTCCACAATGAGCACATTTTAACTCAATTTGAACCATCTAGAAACATGTATATCAATACTGGACGTCATGAAAACCTTCATTCTGGCTTGTCAGGGGACGTCATTTCAACGTCTGACAAAGACGTTTGTTCAGTGGGACAATGTATGCAGCATTTCTTTTTCTGTTTTTAATTAGTTTCATGTTCTTATGTAATCGCTGACAGTTCAGTAAGTATACGTTTCTTGAGATATTTACAGTGCTGACAAGAACTATGAAATATGGTATCAAAAACTGTATTTTCATAAAGACCTTATTTAAAGTGAAAAGAACTATATTGTATCATTACCAAGAAATAAAATTTTAAACATTTAAACGTTCCCATCATATCTTCTTACCTTAAACGGACAGGGGATGTGATACTCTCTACAGCGCTCCTGTACCCAAGTGGTCTCCCAAACTGCTCTGTGGCTCTGTTCATACAGATAGCATCCAATGACGGTCAGCAGAGGCACCAGATACAGGACGGAGAACACGCCGATCCGGATCATGAACTTCACCAGTTTGTCCTGGTTCTCCTTCTCTAGGGGAATCTCCATCCGGACTCTATTTAGTGCAGCAATACCCGCTAACAGCAGCACCACCCCTACGACCACATCCAATGCGAGTGGCACCAAGAGGAACCAGCGCAAAGCCATGAGATCATAGAGCCCCACGAAACAAACGCCGCTCATGCTGTCACCCTCGATTTTGTTCATAGCCATGAGGGTGATAGTAAGAGCTCCCGGGACACCCCAAGCCACGGCGTGGAACAGCAAAGCCTTCTTCTCGATAGCTTCACTTCCCCATTTCGGAACGGCTGCCAGGAACCAGGTGATGGTGAGGATGACCCACCAAACGCTTCCTGCCATGGTGAAGAAGTAGAGCGTCATGAAGAGCAGCGTGCAGACCTTGTTGTGGGAGCCTTGGGTGATGGTGGAAGCGCGGAAACGACCCGGGCTCGCAGCATTGCATGACACACGATCCTCCAGCAGGAAACCAAGGAAGAAGACCAGGGACACCATCATGTAGCAGACCGCATAGAATATGATGGGCCGCTCAGGATAGCGAAAGCGGCCAACATCGATGAGGAAGGTCAGGAAGGTGAAGAGCGTCGCTGACAGGCAGACTATAGAGACAACGCCAATGAAATAGCGGGCGAAGATGAGCTCATCTTTGCGGAAGTACATGTTTGGGCAGGGAGGTGAGCAGTCACGCACACCCATGAACGAGTAACCCAAGTCAGGCTCGATCTTCAGCTCTCGTGGGCACCAGAAGCCGTAGTCCCGCTGAACAGATGAGGGAGATTCCTCCGTTCCGTCACTGCTCGGGAGCAGGTCTATCGCCCGGGGGTAAGACTCATCACAGTCTGGAAACCTAGAAGACAGAGTATCATTTCTGAATATGATATCATATTAATGAAAAGCTGAACTTAATGAAGGTGATCCTGTACCTGCTGCACTGCATTTCATCTGGCCAAATGACCCCAAACATGTCCATCAGCTTGTAGCAATCGCTCTTGGCACGCTGGCACAGACGCCGACAAGGCAGGGTCACACGGCCGTACTCAGTGCAAACGGGGGCGTAAAGAGCACACAGGAATGGGCGAATTTCAGTAGAGCACTCCAAGTTCACCATGGGATGAAAGGGCTGTCAGACAAGAAACATAGTGTTAAAATAAAAAAAATTCTTAAATAACAATAATTCTAAAAAAGATTATTTTTATATGCAAACACAACAGCATTATCACAGCGTGCTCAATATAAATATGTCATATTTTTATGTTTAAGTAAATAAATAAATACAAAACTGTAGATGTCTTTTATAACAGCAGTTTAGCTTTGTTTGATATTGTACTTTGACCACATACTGTAAATGTGCAATTAGTAAATTAGCTTAGAGAAAAAGGAATATATAGAAAAGAGTGCCGTTAATAATAATAATCATCAATTTCAAAAGCACAATTACATTTTTCACATTTTATTTACATTTTTAATTATATAAATAATTCAATTTGGCCATGTTTAATATATTATTTGTTTGCATACATTAAATGCACATTTATTAATTTCATACTTTTCCTTTTTTCATTTGTCTCTTGTCCACTCCAGATTTAAGAACCCATAAATGTTTGGAATTGATAGGTGTTATATTATATAGTGATTCTAAAATGATCTTAAGTTTAAGATAGGTTTGCTTTATTTGTGTTTAATAACTTGGTTGAACTGCAAATATGATTTCAACATCAGGTGGAAACTACACAGTGCAGATCATCTTTAATACTTTTCTATTTTCTCTAGAAAGAAGAGTTGAAATTGTTAAGATGGAATGCTGAAGTTTTTTTTTTAAGTACAGTACAAAGTACAAAACTCAAATTTTAATCTCATATGTAGACTATTCTAGTCATATTGTAGACTATTGACTAATGTAGACCAGATGTCTCAGTAAAATCCTGACCAATGCAAAACTGTTTGTTCTGATAATCAGCTGTAGTTTTAATGCTAAAAAAAAAACACTGAAGATTCAATGCTGTTTTGCCACCTGACAACGAAATGAAAATCTATATATGTAGAAACATATAAAAAATAATCACTGAAGACTTTTGGAAATCTGACAAACCATTTCCATTCATCTTAAGAACATCAGAAGGAGCATCTTTAATGCTCAATGAAGCAAAAACAAAACCCGCCATGCCACGTCTCTGACTCTTCACGATTTTTTTTATCAGTCACTCGGTCACCCTTATATAAAATGAGAATAAAAATTGGATCTGTAATGCAGTCTCTCTGAAGAGGCCTTTGTGTGAGGCGGGAGACATGCTGTTCATTGCTGAGGCCCACTTACACCATGAGGCATTCTGGGAGTTAGTACCAGCTTTGGGGCCAGACATAAATATGCAAATCCCATGGGGGAAAGAAAAAGAAAAGACTCCACCCAGGACCAGGCAGATCGACAATAATGCCTCCACCCCTGCAGAGTGAGGGCCTTTGTGATGGTCGGGTGGGGGTTCTGACACCGTTTGTGTTGAAAAAAAAAAAGAACGACCTGCAATCATTCAGAGCCTACATGAACACGCTTGGAAAAAAGTAAAAGGATGTGTGTGCAATGTACTTTATTTTTTAATTTTATGCAATTGCTAATGATGAGAAGAAAAAGAACATTCACAAAAAGTAGTAAGTAAATAAATAAATAATAATAAAAACAATTAAATGCTATAATAATAATAAATAGGAAAAAATACACATTTTTGGTGGTTTAAAATGCTACATTACTACATGAAAAAATAATAGGCTGACTATTAAAATGCTATAATAATTGACATAATTGTAATAATAAAAAAAACTCCTTTTGCTTGTTTGCGCCTATGGTTTGGTCATTATAAATGCTATAACAATGCAGATTAATATAATATAAAGAAACAAAATCCATAGTGTTTACTATAAAATACTATACTATAAAATGTACAAATATGTTTGGCTACTAAAAATGCTATTTGATACAAATCACATGCAATGATGACTTTCATCATGTTCCTCCACCACCAATTCTTCACTTAATAAGTAAAAAATGACCTAAGTGTTTAGGATAAATCCAATTTGATGATCTTACAGCAGTGTTACCATTATTTACTATTGCAAATAAAACCATCCAGCCTTAAAATGGCCAACATTTACATTATATATACTGGATGTATAATACTTATCCATAATGAGAGCATTCAGCCACTGCCAGCACGCTAGGCTACCACCCAAAATGTCTGTAAAAAGGGATTAGGATGGATATTATGCTTGCCCATTTTGACACAAAGCATCTAAATCCAGCAATCGTTTCCAAGTACCTAATCCATATTTAACGCAGCATATACCATTGAGATGTGCCGCTAACATGACACACCAAAGAGCACCGACTTTAACCATCAGTACATAAAAGCATGTGAATGGTTTCATTACACAGCTTCAAATGCTGGCAAAATTAACTTTTGTTTCTAAAGATATTAATATAATATTATAATATTTTGTGGGCAGTAAGCTGTAGAGAATGACATAAAAGCTAAACGTGACTGACTTTTATTGTTGTAGCCTTATAGTTGGTACAGAAGGTCTTACACCATTCTAAGCTCAATTGAGTGGATACACTCTGGCTTTTAAGCAAGAGAAAAATAAATCTAGTGCCATTATTTTCTGATCTGGTGAAAAACATCATCTCATCAAAGCTGTCAGCCCACATTACATGCAATGGTATGATCTGATGAACTCAAATGTGTGCATCTCGTCCACTGCTGTCCTGAGGGCAAACATACACTTCATACTCATCAACAGTGCCTTTGTGTTTCTTAAAGGCATTGAGGAAAGTTATTTAGGGATATTCAAAACATACAGAGGTACAGAATATGCTGAAGGCATACTGTTGCTTGGGCAGAAAGCATTTACTTCAAAGGGTTACATACTGTATGAGTAAATGCTTCATACAGCTGGCATGCTATACAACGGGAGATGTGGATGCACTTTATACGATCTGAAACTAAATTCCCAAAATATATGGAAGTTAACACAAAGTCTTATGACTGGATCTGTGTGTTTCACATACATGGGTTGTAAACACAGTTGAAAACACAGATTGGTTTCATTGTTTGGAGTTGCTGCTTGTCAGTTGGTCATCGATAAAGGATTCGAATACACCCGAGGATAACAATTATACTCGGCTTATTTCACTTATACAGTCAATTCAAATCTAATAGCTTTCTTTATTTCTGAAAGGGACTTTTTAAGGCCTAAATTCTTTTTAACTAGTGATGCAGCTATTTTTATTATTTATTAATACTATTATTTTTAGTTATAATATAAAAATTATGCAATTATCAAAAACAAATATAAAAACATAGGGTTTGGTATTTAAACGGCTATAAAACTGAAGATTATTATAAAATATAAGTCCTAGTGCTTGTTTGCTAAAATAATATTGCTGCTCAAGTCTCAAATTACTCAAATTAAATAATTACAAATATAACTTGTAGTGTTTGGTTGTTAAAAATGCTATTTATAAATATGTTTGGCTATTAAAAATGCTATTTGTTTCAAATTACATGCAGTGATAACTTTCATTATCTTTCTAAACAATCAATTCTTCACTTAATATGGAGAATATTATTGCATTCAGATAAATTCAATAAGATGATCTAATGCACTAACAACGGTGCTACTAATATTAACTTTTTTATGTTATTGCTGATGAATGGCAAATATCAAAATGTTATACTATTTTGTAAAATAAATAGAACTTTAATAAATAAATAAATGAAGCAAGCTAACAATCAAATCAAATAAAAAGCCAATCCTAAATGGGAATTAAGGCATTGCAATAACACTATTAAAAACAACATCTAAAAAATTAATATTAAGGCATTCAGTAGTGACTGCAAAGGTAATATGTAAAAATAGGTGTAAATGAGCACATACAGTACATAAACTCTTATTGTTAGATATCTCTGAGTTGCAAAAAAAAGGGGGACAAAACAAGGCGTCTAACCTGACCTTTTAAGTGTTTGTCCATTCTCAAGTAAATATGTTTAGTTCCTCCCTCCACCCAGAAATCCAAAGTACATATGCCTTCTCAGTGAACCCCCACTTGGTCATTGATAATCAAGTTTAGGTCACGTCCTCAAAGCATTCTGATCAATTCTTATTTTTAATTGTGTATAATTTCTCAGTTAGTTTTCCCTTTTCCACTGGTCACTATTTAACTTAAGGCAGTGTACTCTTAACAGAATTCAACTGCACTGCCATGGCAACCAGTGATGCATAAAGTGGCCGGTTTGAGGGAGAGAGGTCAGAGTGCGAGTGACGACCACCTCCTGAGAGAGAAAGCCTGCTCTTTTGTTGCAATACAATTGGGATCCGTTTCCCCGGCAACCGCAATACCTTGTGTGGGGGGAGGGATGAAAAGAGAGGAGGGAGTGGAAAAGAGAAGAGAAACAGACAGAAGAGGAAGGGACAAAGAAGAAGAAGATATGGATGGGAAATAATGGTCAACCCTGCCATTCTAAAAAACACTTTTTTAGATTTATGCATTAGGAAATTGGCATAAATGCTCCATGCTAACATACAGACTATATTTTCAATTATAGTATAGAACCCTTTTGTATGCAAAATAATATCTATGAATTTTTTTACTCCCATTTTTTTTTTGTTAGGTTACTTACAAAAATACACAGCACCTCTTAGAAATATCTAAAAATAATGATTCCCAAACAATAAAAAATTTATATCATTTGAGTTGCCAGATTGTATTACAACTGCAGGGTGGCCTTAATAATCACCACGCCATGGTAAAAATAACATGAGGACAAGGTCATGTATCTTCGCATGTTTAACAAATGGGGGAGGAAGTGGAAATTAACTAGATGTCAAGCTGCATCAATCAGTGCACCTGAAATGCTTAATATTGTTAGATTTACCCAGCATTCTCTTCACAAGCTCAGTTCAAATGCTCCCTGAACCTTCCCATTACTGCATGCATCCGCAACAATCCCAGAAACCATCCCTGTAGGCTACTGCCCCATTTCACAAATGAGGTTACCCAGAGTTCAGAGCAAGATGCTGCTACTATCCGACAGTGTTTTTGAATCTGAAAGCAAGGACGTTTCATGTGGCTCTCACAATGCTAGAAAAAAGAGGTTCGAACTGATGACATGAAAGATTATTCTGGTTTTCTTGAATAGACTAATTGCTGCTTAAACTGTAACCTTCTAATCACTGATGTCAGTTGTTTGTAAAAAAAAAACCAGTACAATCAAATCCGTGTAATTCAGTGGACTTCATCCCCTTGTAAATCTTAATTTCTGTTAGTTTTAACTTCAAACGGAAAATAATAATAATTAAGGTAATAATTAAAAATAGTTATTAAATAATTTTAAATAAAACTCAACAAACAAGCATAAAAATAAAAACAACAATATATCAAAACAAACAAATATAAATAAAATTCTAAATAATAATTACAAAATAAAAGAATATATAAACTAACATATATATATATATATATATATAAATATATATTTTTTTCACATTTTAAAATAATTTTTTGTTTATACAATACTTATTATAAACTATTTTGGTAGATTGTTACATGTCATTGTTTAAATGCATTTGAATATATTTTTTACACTGATCTTATGATCCTTTGTGCAGTAGTGGGTTTAAAAAGTATCATCACTTTGTGTGCGTGTTTGTGCTGGTTACAGTGCAAAAGGTTATGTAACTCCACATTTCCACACAAATGTACAAGAGGATGAGCAGATGGGTTGCCTCGACTCAATTCCATCCATTCTCTCTTCTTTTTCGGTCTTTAATTTCCTCTGCCATCCCTCTATTATACTGAGCCAGGACTGGAGTGAATAAGTAAAAACCTTGTGACTGAGAAGAGCCGGTTTTAGATAACGTCTACAGTGCTGTGTGTTCAACAGATACACTGGCCGCTGTAACAAGCTAATGCAGCTGTTTTCAGTTGGGCTCAGCTAAATACTGCAGCCCGGGGAAAGAGGATTAACCGTGGGCTCGAATCAATCCAGGCGTTATAGATGCAGATACAAAGATTACAGAGCAATCAAAATAAACAACGCGCCTGAGCACCATTAACTGCTCATGACATCAAGCGCTGTGGCATACACTGGCAAGCCGCTGTACAGCAACCTTGTTACATAAATAGTTATAAGATGCTTATTTCGTCACAGCCACATGCAAAAGAGGACCAAAAATTGGTTAAAACGGCAAGATACTTCACTAATATAAAATATAGCAAACATGCTCGAAGGACAGATTAAAGATTAATTTCCCTTTAAACATTTCTGTAATGTGATTTGAATTATCTGCAGGGCAGAAGAAAGAACTGGGTCAAATCGTAAATGACAAATCTTTGATGCTGTTAGTACATACGTTTCAAACTAGCGCACTTAAACATTTATGGATTGCGTTTATCGCTACTTTCAGGGAAAATACAGAAAAACTGCATATATAAGTGATCCATGGGTTTTCCCTGGTTACTTTCATACGTCAAAAAAAACGGTTTAACTATTTCTCTGCTCTCTCTATTTAGGAAAGAATTATACAGACAGGTCTGATTTCATATGTATCTAAAAATGTATCCCAATAAACCAAACAACCTCCAACATTTGAATTATTTAAACCTATTAAAAATTAAAACTTTAAAAGTCCTGGACCTTTTTTTGGACCTGCCATGAACCCCCTTAACACTATATAAATGATTATCCACTGTTATTATACTGATCATCTATGTGCTAATATTTTACTGAAATTAAAATGTAATGCTATCATATAACCTAAATCTAATGTGTGTGTTTAAAAATATTTACATATTTTACATTTGGAGACCTATGTAATTAATATATTGTTTTATATATTAATATTACTGTTGTGGTTGTTGTTTGTTTTCTTCTTTGGTTTAAAGTGTTTTTCCTTGCTGTTTAAATATTGTTTAATACAATAGTAGTTTAAAAATGTTGTTTTGTTATTGCCTTTTTGTGTTATATATATTTTTGTACTATTTTGTAAAAGAAAAAATACACAATATATTATATATAATTTGTAATATATTTAAAAAAACAATTTATATATCATATATATGCATACACATACACAACCCATATCTATTTAAATGCTGTTGAGGTCGTGCAGTTATTAGAGCATGATGATTGAACTAGTCCTAGGTTAATGTAATTCAACTGGATCACATCATTTATTGTAATGTGGTTTACCTCCATGGCGAGAGCAGCGGTCTGCTGATCATAGTGATTGAGAAGGTTGGGCATGAAGGTGGTATTGTAGGCGAGGCCCTGGCACATCCTTAATGTGATAGGCTCACAGGTAAACATGTTATGGCTCCCGATAGCATCCATATTGATAGCCATACATACAGTCAGCATGGAGTACAAAACCCAAAGGAGATCCATGGTGTGTCCGTCTGTGCTGTGACTTGGTTGAATGGGTTGTATCAAGAAAATCTGAGCTCCGCCATTCCCTCATTAATTATCTGTTGCTTGACACAAGACTTAAATTGCACAAACAGGGCGTGCTTCTCCATTTTGATGTGAAAGATCCAAGTCTCTTCAGTGCATGTCCACTATCCAGTGTAGGTGTGAGTCTGGTTGCCATGCATTTATGAGATGTACATCTATGGGTGAAAAAGCCTCAGATGTCACATTTGAAATGAGCAGGGTAACATGAATTATTCATGACTGGGGTGACGGTTTATTCAAACATGAAAAATCTTCCTGGAGATCTCTTAAGGCGTGGGAAATGTTTTCATAGGGGAACAATGCATGATCAAAAGCACTGCCATATTATACCGGTAGTAAATAAAAGAGGCTTTATAAGTGTATTACCTAGGGGGGACTTCAATATAACTACGTATTCAGTGCAAAAGAAAACGGAACATTATAATATCAGAAAATTAAGATATCTTTTGTGGTATCTGTGCGCAGGTTGCGATTATTTGTCAACATAAAGCATAAAAAGTGATGTTTACAGCAAGAGACGCCGTTTACACAAAAATAAAAATGTTCTTGATTTGACACCCCAGTATTTTTAAATTGCAAATACAGCGAAAAAACACCTTTCACCTAACAAAAAACCCTAACCGGCTTTAATGCAGAAGATTTCAGTATCACTAATGCCCTGCGCCAAAATAATATTTTTATTTCATCCTTTTTTATTAAGTTTAACATAAAACTTTCCCTTTTTTAAATCAAAAATGAAAGCGAACAACAGATAACCCTTTCCTTTATGAGCCTGTCTATCGAGGCGTGTAACGTTAGCAGTTTCGCTGTGATAAAACTACCTACAAAATAGGTGTCTGCTGTACTTTTAGGACTATTGTTCTTATTTTTACTTAAAAATGTTCTATAATATATTAACTATGGCAAAGGTATGAAGTCGTTCTTACCGCTCCAGTAGGGATATTTAGCGTGTGGGACTCCGCTCCTCTAACAATACGAGCCCCGTGTGTCTTTCTGCAGGTTTGTACGGGCGCGCGCAGTTGACGATGACGCGCCGACGAATATTGCTCTCACTCAACATAAAAGCATATTAGAACTTACGTCACTGGATTGAGCGTGAAAAATCATATTAAGTATGTAAACATATAATGGCTTCGTTTTATCCACGGATATCATCGCCGCAATGGCCAGGGGCCGCTGGGAGCGAGCAGCGTCTCGGTACTATAATGAAATGAAGTTGGCGCTGTTGATTTGTGGTCGCCTCGAATGAGGGGCGGTGTGTTTAACGGTGGGAAGTCCGACTGATTTTTGCGATTCGGTTCCTTTGGTGTTCTATTTCGAAGAATCGGTTCAAACGAGTCATTGATTCTTTTACATGACGGCATGATTACGTCATTGCGTGGTATTTTTTTATGTTAAACGTTTAACGTTATTTATTTATTGTTCTAATGATGTTCGTTCCCCCAAACTAATTTGTTACCGCCACAATTCAGCTATTAAAAACATGAATACATTTAGTTACAATATGCATTTACATTAAACAGTGCTCAAATGAATTTACATCTCTCAAATTAAATTGTGTTTGCAGATATTAATTAAAAACTGTTTAATAAAGTCAAATAGTGAATATAATTTTTAATTTCCAACCAATTCCTTTCAAAGATCCGATTCATTTGCGAATCGAACATAGCCAGTGTTTGGAAAGAGGCGGGACAGAGTAAGAGCGTGTGATTGCTATGGAGACTGGTAAACTGTACTGAGCAGGAAGAGCAAAACCGTCAGTATCGGATCAGTAAACATTTAATGGCTTCGTTAAGATAGCTAACATGACTAGGCCTATTTCCGGTTGACATCACCACATATGGTAGGTTTGATTTTTTTTCTCTTTTGTACTGTATTGCATTGTACAACTGGCCATGTTGCTGTTGCTAGCATACAAATCACAGCACATTTATTTGTTATGTAATTTTGAAGTGTTTTTTATATTGTGGTGCCTAATATGATTGAGGTTTATGTACAAGCTAATTCTGAATTTCAGTAAAAAATGCCACAAGCTCCCAGAACAAAAATGCAGACTAAACTGAGTGCCTGGACACCTCTAAATCATCAGCTCTCCAATGCTCATGTATGTGCACCAGAGATATAGTATATGAACTTCTGCTTTGTTTAATATGAAAATTCCAGTTTTTCAGCTACCGTAACATTGCTATTAATGGTATTACAGTGTACAGTTTTTAATGTCAAATGTGAACACTTTTGTAGGTTTTTGAAGAGAGAAGAAGTTTGCTTGGAAAGTGGGTAAGTAATCGCTTACTATTAAAAATGCAATGTTCAATGTTCAATTTCTTGGTTTTGTTATTTGCTCTGTTGAGTATATATGCTCTATGCCACAGTTTGAAAAGTGGACAGATAGCCAGCGGAAACAGGTGCTACAAGACTGTTTCTCCAGATGCTCTGCTAGCCAGCTGAAACATCTCAGACAGACTCTGAGCAGCTGGGTACCCGAGGACTCCCTTGACTTCACAAGGGTCCTTCCCAGGGTCATATCACTCTATATATTTTCATTCCTTGACCCCCGTAGCCTCTGCAGATGTGCGCAGGTATGTGCTATTGTTAAATTTACCAAACAAATGAATAAACATCATTAGTATTGTACAGTATAAATATTTTAATGCCATGAACACACCCCACTTTTTTACTTTTACATGCACACTTAAATGCACTCTACTGTATACATACTGTATGCAAAAACACTAATAATACATCTTTGCTGTCACTTGTGATTAGCTTAGTGCATCTGTGTGCTGAATAAATAATGTGGAAATCTTACTGACCCTAAACATTTAAACAGTACTGTGTGTATGACATTAGTGTTTTCTGTAATATATTTAATTGCAGGTGAGCTGGCATTGGAAAAACCTGGTTGAGCTTGACCAGCTGTGGATGCCTAAATGTTTGAAACTAGGCTGGTGCATAACTTTTACTCCAACACCATTTGAACAAGGTGTTTGGAAGAGACATTACATAGAGACAGTGCAGGAGCTGCACATTAGCAGGCCCAAGGTAAGATGTTGCTGAAAGCCTGTTTTAGAGTCTCATCTATTGGATTAAATATATATATTTAGGCGCACATTTTCCACATTGTCCAGGTGCCTGTGAAGGAAGAGTTTATTATCCCTGAGGTGAAAGTAATTGGCAGTGAGATGGAGGGGTCACTTCCTTTGACCGGTCACAGGGAGTTGAAATCTGTCCTCTCGAATCTCCACGGGAAGAGTAAAGATGTGAATGGCTTGGTGAAATCAGCCAAAGGTCCTCCGCCGTGGAGAGACTCGGACAGGCATCCCACTGACACAATACGCTTTAACTACTTGGATAACCTCGACCCAGTTGAGAATGCAAGAAAAGCGTAAGTGAAATACTTATTTCATTCTGCACACATGTAAATACACTGTGACGTTCTGCCCCGTCTGTCCTGTCTCCCCCGTGTCTTTGTGTATTTTGGCTTAGTCCTGTCTGTTTTGGTTTTGCCCAATTTTGTTTAACCGTCTCACCTGTTTTGTACACCTGCCCGCACTTTAGCATTTGATTTGTTTGTCTTTATAAACCGCTGTTTTTCTGTTTGAATTCATGTCTCGTTGTAACGTCATGTTGGTATGTTTCCCTGTGTATTCATCCTTTGCTGCCACGCCAGCCTTTTTGTTTCGGTGCTCTGGTTTTTTTCTGTCACGCACGCTCGCTGAGAGTGTGTGCGTTAAGCCTCTCAGCGGAGCAGGAACGGAGTACACAAGGAATTTCAAAAACAAAAGGGATTTAATTATAACGAAAAAAAAAAAGAGCACCGAAACAAAAAGGCTGGCGTGGCAGCAAAGGATGAACACACAGGGAAACATACCAACATGACGTTACAACGAGACATGAATTCAAACAGAAAAACAGCTGTTTATAAGGACAAACAAATCAAATGCTAAAGTGCGGGCAGGTGTACCAAACAGGTGAGAAGATTTAACAAAATTGGGCAAAACCAAAACAGACAGGACTAAACCAAAATACACAAAGACACGGGGGAGACAGGACAGACGGGGCAGAACGTCACATACACCAGTGCTCAAAAGTTTCCGCAACTTAAAAATACCGCTTTGCATCACAAGAATAAATTGCAAATAAATATACAGTAATATAGAAAATAGTTATTTTAAATTGTAATAAAATTGCTTAATACCGTATGCTGTTTTAAATAAATGCAGGCTTGTTGAGCATAGGAGACATTATATAACTTTTAGATAAGATAAGCTACATTTTATACATACATAAATACACAGTATTATATTTTAGTTATAAAATATTGCAAAACCTTGTGTGACCCACTGAAATACTGCACTATTGTAGTGCATTTAATTCTGTATATGTGCTATTAGTAGCACAACTACAGCAAGAATGCTAAGATGTCTTTATCTCTACAGACTGATAAAGGGAAAAAGTGCTACAATAAGACAAGAAAACACTATGAAAGCACCATCTTGCTCAACATACAAGCTGCGCAAGGCCAAATCTTTGGTAAGCTATTCTCATACAAATCAGCAGCAGCAGCATGCAAAGAATTCTCCAGAGACGACATAACCAATAGGCATCATGCATACTGATCAGACTCAATGTGGGATATCATGGAAATCTGCTGAACAGAGAAAAAGAGGGCACTGTGTTGCTGGGGGAAATAAACAGACATTATATTGTACATGTATAGAAGTATAAGAGAAATTATATATTTTTTTTCCCCCAGATGTTTTTATCCTTGGATCTCAGCGCAACCGGAAAGCAAAACCAAAACTGGCCTCAGTGGGCAGTACAGAACTTAGAAGCACTTCCGGCTAACAAGGACTCCATAAAGAGACTTTCCCAGACCTCCCAATGGAATGCAGGGATACGTCCTGGTCCTGTAAGGCCTCCTGTGCCCAGACTGAGTAAGGAGGGGCTCCGTGCATCACAGAGATCCCATAGAAGCACACCAAGTAAGCCCTTATGTACTTTCAATATCAATCTTAAATTATTGAGCTTTTATGTTAAACTAATAACCTGCCCAGGAATGCAAAATGCTCTGTGAATATGTGCAGATAATATTTCATCATTATAATTAAATATTAATAACATGATACAATGGTGTAATAAACATGATTCTGTTACAGCTGCGCCTCTTTTCGAAGGACAGTCATGAAGGAGAACGTATGAAGAATCAAATGAAGCTTGACACATAAGGCCATCTACTGGATGATGTTGGGATGGCAAAATGAGCGACCTGAAGAGATTCATACAAAGTTAATTTATTCTTCTCAAAGTTAT
This sequence comes from Enteromius viviparus, assembly GCA_032353835.1. Taxonomy (NCBI): domain Eukaryota; kingdom Metazoa; phylum Chordata; class Actinopteri; order Cypriniformes; family Cyprinidae; genus Enteromius; species Enteromius viviparus. Next base: position 5,399,530 of record JAUCNO010000386.1, on the reverse strand, counting down.
CTTTATGTCTTTAATGTTGTTACTTTATGTTGAGAGACAAAGCACAATACATCCATTGTTTTTTATATCATTATTTTGTACTTTACTGAGTCCCTGAAATGTGTTGTTGTCCACTAGATGTCCCTCATTGCTCAAAATGTGTTGGTAAGCAAATGACTGAGATTTTTATTTATCATCTTGCTTTCTCTGTATCCTCATATATAACCAGTGTGAGTTTTAAACTGATTGCTCTCTTTACCAAGAAAAATATGTTATTAAACATAAATAATAATAGAAAATGTAACTCATATTAAAATCTATGAAACTAATAAAACTGACTGCACATGACTGGAATTTCTAATATATAAATATATATATTTTTTGGTCAGTTGCATAAAAACACTCTATAAGCCCACTCTATAAGCCTTACAACGTAATGTGTGTATACATAATTGGACTCTCGTTTATTAACTGATCAAAAAAGGACCATCGTTTATTATTAAGGTTTTAACAGAATGAGTTTTGGTAACCAGAAAGTAGTTTTTTAAGTTTAAAAAAATCCTGCCTGTGCATACACGATATTAAAGCAGGACTTTTATTATGAATTCGTGCCTCAGAGTTGGCCATTTTGAATCGGAGCGCCTGTCGCTGTGTTCACGCGTCTGGCTGTGACTGTAATATCCAGTACACAGTTGACTCACTGCGGCTGAGGGAGGAAAGTGAAGGTGGAGCTGTCCGGGGGTACAGTCGGTAGAGTTGACAGAAGTGAAATCCCTGGAAAAACGGTATTTGCGGAAATTGCTGGTAAGCATTACACGAATAACGGCGCCCCGCTTATTTAAAACAGTGGGGAAAGCTTTAATTCGTTCATTAGCTTGTATTCACAACAGTAAGCGCGCGAGCCAAAAAGTGCGTTACGCTCGTGTTCCAGCTCTCTTGTCAAACGTCTCGATATTCCCAGAGCCGCAGGAAGTGTGACTTTACTTCACTGTAGAGAAAGTAAGTTTAGACTTCACGGAAACAAGAATATTTATCATTTCAGTTAACTTTATTTTTTATCGAAGAGAAATGCGTTAGTAGTCCACAGTGATTTAATCGGTATCTGTTTCTGCGAGAACGGATATTATGAAAATGTAACATGTTTTGAAGGACGAAATAAACGCCAGATATTTATCAAGTGTCTGTACTAAGTTTGTGTACTTTTTAATCGGTTTGGTTAGGAGCTTGCTGGTGTTTTACAATGAAGCCCACTCGATGGCTGTTAAATTGTGTGAGCAACGGGGTTTAACTGCCAACGGTTTGTGTGCTTGCTGTTTATTCGGAAGCACGTTTGTATCTGTTTTTAAACTGAAAGTGGGATCTCAAAGTAATGTATTACTTATATGCGTTTTGTCAAGACTACTGACATAGTTTAATCCATGTAAGGGTTATTAAAATGACCAGTAACTAATATTATCCTATAGGAAAGCAATTAACGTTGCTTTAGGTTACTATGGACCATATGTATGATTATTTCAGTTTAGACGACTGCTTTGTGCAGATTTCTTTGCACAGGTTTTCTTTACTGTTGTTGGACTCTAACATGTCTTAAATGTTAGCATTTCATTCATCCACTAGTAGATGTAGGTCTATATACAATTGCATTTCTCAAGATAAAGGTTCTTTCAAAATGCTAAGCTGGCAAAGAGAAACCCCAGGTTGTTATTGTCAACTTCAGGCCACAACAGCTGTGACTTTACTGACACTTCGGGAGAGCTGGGAAACTTAAACCCCACTCACTGGATCCTGGTACTGGGAGGGATGGAGTGCCAGGACACCCCTATGGTTTGAAGTGTATCTCTAAATTGTTGAGATACTTCATTTCAGTTTCTTTAGAGCTTCAGTTTTTGTGCTTCTCTGGACAGCCGGAGGGTTTCTAGATTTATTATTGTTTTCCCCGATCAATTGTGAAATGCTGCCTGCTGCCAGACGGATGGCGACAGCTGCAGTGCTCTGCATGCTGGTTGAGCCTCTGGGTATGGCTTTGCACGATATCTTTTGAAATGACAAGGATCTTATTTCAGGGTAGTTTGACCAGTCTCCCATCCTGACAGAGTTTTCATTGTGGTTAGAAAAGCACAGAAGCACCTGGAGATTGATAATAGCGTAGTTTTTGTGGACCAAGTACTTCCTCTTGCAGGAATATTACCTTTGCAAGACTGCATAAAATTGCTTTCAGTTTTTTCTGATTGTAGACTGTAGGCCTTATTTTCCTTCGATAGATTAGTCTGCGTCTGAACGGTACAATATTTCAGGACTAAATTAACTTGCATTTCACCGCACATGTGCTGTGTTAATTTTCAAGCCCATCCGTGCTGAGTAGCTAACTAATTGGTCATTTTCCATTTTTGTAAGGCTTTGATAGTCATCTCATGCCATGCTGAGTACGGTGGCAGAGTATGCGAAAGATCGCGAAAGAGAGTGCAAATGCTGGTAGTGAATGTGCAGCATTTTGGCAGTGTGTAAATACATTGTGTGTCGTCCAAAAGGCCTTCGCTGCCTCATCCAGCTGGCAACAAGGCATGTGTAAAATCACTTGTTAATCCACAGAGGTCGTTTGTCTGTTCAATATAGTGCATGTGTAGCAGCAAAACCGGATGCACTTTTAGTTGTTTTTGCTGTCCACGGTTTTCTACGTTTAATTGGATTAGTCTACTCATGATTTGTCAAGCTTTCAAAGCTGATTACGTGATTCAGCGTTATGTTTTTATCATTTCAACATGAAAAATGTTGGCACGGGTGGTTTCATTTTAGTTCTTGGAAGAGATTTTGTAATTTGATGGTAATAGACATTTACTAAATGGCTAATTTTCTCTATTTTTACATTTAGACTCGCCACAGACAGAAAACTTCACTTAAATCTTATAAATCACTAAGTAACTGTTAAATGCAATCATTAATGAAAATGAATGTCTTTTATATTTTGATCATTCATTTAAAAAAAAAAAAAAGTTTAATCCTGTAATAGTTGCTTTGCATTTCTTTAGTTTGTACTGTATTTAAAAGTTGGCTGAATGACTTCGGGGTTGAGTTAAAATAAATATAACCTTTTCTTTTTCCTGACTTATCATATAACGTTAACTTATTGTTTTTGTACAAGTGAGTCTACAGTTCATTTGCTGGATTTGTTGACTTGAAGCAGATGGACTCTTAGACTCATAATATGCTTAGTAAATGAGCTTTAATAAACCCTCACATATTTCTGTGTTCATCAGCAAATTGCAGCTGAGATTTGGCCTGATTTGTTATTATTCGCTATACATGTTGCATTAATATTGACTAGCAGTAGATGTGAATTCTTTGCCCGGGCCTTAAGGTTGACATCTTTAAATGTACCATATTATGCAATATTGTGTGAGCGATGTTTTCTGTTGTTCGCTTCTCGACAAACTTCCTGCTACTTTTACACTTTTATTTCCTCTGTCTGACCTGAGGTTAATCACAGGGGAAATAGCTTATTTGAAATGCAATGATTGCAGAAACCATCACTAATATTTTTACGTAATATATTAAGTAGGATGTTTGTGAAAGCTTGTATGTGCTGATGTGTCTGAGAACAGAAGCAAGGTTTTGCTAGCTGCAGGTGATAACTCTGTGTTGAGCTGCGTACTGTGAATTGGAGTGTTACCAGACCTTACTCCTCAGCTGGCATTTGAACTCTACTGTAACCTTGGCCGTCTGAGTTGTCTGGCTCTTCTCAGTGATGCTACTTTTTCATTCAATTGAGCAGCTGCTGGAATTTAGATTTATAGTGTTTTTGTCCATGGTAACAGTCTGTGAAAGCACTGTGAATGAAGTGTATCATAGCACAGATATTCTTTCTATCTCCTTCGCTCTTTCTGTCTTTAATTTGGACTCACTTTTTGAAATTTATGAAACCTGGTCCTTGCTTTGTTGTTTATTTGTTGCTGTCTATTTATCTGAACAGGAAGTTTAGCCAAATACCAAATGCTTTTTTTCTATGACACCACGAAACAATGAATTTGTTCAAGAAGACTTCATGACCCAGATATTTTTTTCTTTCTGATAGTCGTTGAGGAATCCAAAATAGATACAACACTAATAACAGGTTTAACCCATTTGTTGCAGCAAATGTGAATAATAATAATAATATGTGTTTTCTTACTTTCAAGCTAGTAGTTTTTCAACATACCAGTGTCATCATGGCAATTACATATGAGCCCAAAATGAGTTGAGAAGGTTTGTGAGTGTGTCACAAGTCTACAGCCTTTCTTTGTAACTAGGGCAGCACGATTTGGGAGTACAAGCAAACTTCCTTTTTTCCCCCTAAAATAAATTGTGATTTAAATGTGATATACGACTGCAGAGTTTTGTGAAGCGTGCCCTTATAAGAGTAGAACTAAACAATATCAGTAATAGTAATGTACTTATAAGAAATGTTTTTTCTTATTACAAAGTAAGAATATTAGACATATTGCTATTGTTATAATTTACTGTAAAATAAAATCTGATATTTAAGAAAAATATTGCAAATAATTATGTATTTGCAGCACACCTGTAAAAGAATACAATACTGATATTTGTGTGTAATGTGTTCATTTTCTAATGTTAAACTGTTTTAATTGTTGACAACAAATGGTTTTAATGGTTATTTTATGTGGCATTTACTGTGAACCAAGCTGCTCTAAGATACTGAAAACGCATCATCACGAGCTGCTTCTGTTTTAAAGAACATAGTTCCACAATTTATTGTACAGTTAATTTATTGTAAAGGTTGCTCTAAAATGATTTGAATGCACAACACGAAGGCAAGAACCACCTGATGTGAAGCTGTGGTTCGGTAGCTCAGCATTTTGCCCGCTTCAGATAAGAAAGAGATGCGGTAAGATCACAATTTATTTTAATTAATTATTCGAGAGAGAGAGAGAGAGAGGTGACTGTTACCTGTGTGAATTAGTCTACCTGTATTAGTGTGTCTCTTTAGTGGGCTATTTTATTAATAAAAGTCGCGGAGCATTGTTCTCACAAAGTTTGTATAAATGCTCAGCACAATCTTCAATTTCACAAACCAAAATAATAGACATCATTTTCTCAGGCCACATGTAAAATCATATTAATTATTATAAACATTATTAAATTAGCCACTGCAGGCCTATGGATGACAGTTGTTTTATATGATAATTCATTTTATTTCCATCTTTAGTTCCATCTTTAGTAACAGTTTCCACTGTGGGATTAATAAAGTCAACTTTTAGTCGTATATTAATAATACTTCATTAACTTTATTTGCTATCCCTGTTGTAGTATTATTCATAAGTAAAAACAATGGTGAGCCAATTTTTCCCCATATTTCCAAATTCTCTACCCCAGATCCAAAAGTAATGTAAAGAATGTAAAAACTGAAAACATGAAATCCTTTTGTGATCCTTTTTTTCCTTTATTTGTTTTTTTTTTTTTTCAAAAGAGAAATGCTGTCATGGATGTTTACAGAGCAGAGGTTACTTTTACTTTTATTCTAATGGGAGAGATGGACTTTTGTTTGTCTTTTGGTTATTATTGTTTTGTGCTGTATTGTTGGTTTTGTTATTTCTGTTTTAAAAGGCAGCAGTAAATAACACTTTAATATCTAAAGAATGTGATTTTCTGTTTTAAAATAAATAAATGCATTATAATCGTAAAACCGTGATTTAAATTAGACAATAATCGTACCAACTAAATTTCTAATCATTGCATCCCTAGTTAAGACCCTCTCTCCCCATGTACATGTATCTTTATATTTTAGTGCCTTTGAGATGCTGAGATCATAGAACAGAAGTGCTATTCAGATCATAAGCCGGCTGTAAGAAGAATTGTATGCCTCTGAGGCCTACACACTTTATGACAAGCTATGGAGACTGTCTCTGAATACCAAACCCCCATTGGTTCATGCACTGAGACAGTTTTGTGTTTTCCACACTCTTTTCCTTTTCCCGATAATCCAAAATGCCAAGAAGGTTGGCTAGATGAAGTTTTTCCTACTTAAGTGAAGAGAAGCCATTATCTGAATGATCTAAATTTCTTCAGACACTATAAACATTCATACTGTTAGGACCAGAGGTTCATCTGTGGTGTTTGAATGGGATGCGTTGTTTTGGAAGTGTTGCTCCACCCCTCATGACCCTATTGAGCACAGTGTTACGGCAGAGGAAGCAAGGCAGCCATTGTGGCAGTGTTTATATCGCCCTGCCTCTTGCCACATTGCCCGCCCACCAATGCCCATGTAGGGGCAAAAATCTACCAGCCTCCTTCAAGCCTCAGTCACATTTCCTGGAGCCTGAGGGAGGCACAGTTCTCTTAACCCAATTTTAGGTTTGCTGTCCTCCACAGTCATAACAGAGGTCTTTAAAAATGGATGAAACCATAAGGTCTCGCCCTGTGGTGTCTCTGTTATGTTATATAGGGTGGAGCAGCCCTTGTGCCTTTTAGCCTTTTATGCTTTTTTACAAGTCTCTTGGTTGAAAAATCAAAGCCTTTTATTATGACAGGCCCTTTTGTCTGTTGAGGCAGAATACTACATCTGATGGTGTGTGTTCATTAAAGAAGCAGCTTTGAGTGCGGCATACTGACCTTTCTGTGCTAGACTAGCACTAAATATTTTATTGTTCTTTAGACCACCCTGTGTAGTTAGAAAGTTTATCTACAAACACAAGTTCTACTACAGTTATGAAACGGATTTGTTGAAAAGTATTTTAAAATGCGATACAGTTTGAGTCACAGTAATGTGAAATTATATGCTGTTTAATTTAGGAGTCAAGGACGTGTAGGTGTTCTGACAAAAAATATGAGGGTGTAGTGTAATTATCTAAAATAGACATGGCTGGCAAAGTTGGAGGCACAGCATCCATGACAACGAATAACAGAAAGTCCTATAAAATCTATCAATTTTGTCCCCACAAAACTCTTTAACATTTTTCTGGATTCTGCTTTGATGGTTTAGGTAAAGTGTAATAATCACAAAGCAAGTCCAATTAAATGAATTCTTAAAATTTGAACAGTTTAGTAATTTTCTACAATTTCTATAGAGCCCTGTGAGTTTAAAACAAATTGATTATCAAAATTGTAGTAACTAAATGAAGGCATACAATATTAACAATTTAATGCTAATGTAATGGAAATGTAATGTTTCCTTTTAACTTTTTACCATGAAAATATTGTACAGCATTTGTCAATTTAAATATGGAAGAAAAATGTTGTGATATTCCTTAATGATGAAAGTTTTAATAAAGTTTGGCAAGTGGTTTGTGTATGTGATAATGCCATTCATTCACACAGAGACAGGAAAAACATGCATTTTCTAATTATAGTCATTAGCCTAGTAGGTGTATTTTGCTGATGCACGGTGTAGATGTTACACTATCTGATATTTTTCTTTGGCATTTTTCTATGCCCCTGTGATTTTTCTCTATTATCAATGCTATCTCAGCAACAGCAGAATGGAGAGAAACCGCTAGTAATGAGTTACTTGCAGCAAATGGACTTGTTGTGGAAACAGACAGGAAATGGGTGTTTTTACTACGCTGTTATTGGTTAGGCTAGACTTTCTGTGTGGTGTCCGATCACTGTGTTTTCTGTACTGCTCCGGGGTTTGTAAAAGACCACCCTGAGCATCAAAGATCATGAACTTCCACACGCGTCCTACAGTCAGGTCACTTTGCTGCTTTTCTCCTGCTTTTCTGCTGCTTTCTCATCTGGTGTTCTGTAGCATTGCGTGTGTGTGTGTAAAGCTGACATGTTTGCTGTAAGAAACACAATATTAGGACTCTTGATCAGTTGTATGTCTTAATGCATCAACTCTTACTCAACCTTTAGACCTCACCTTCATACCGGGGGGGGGGGCTTGGTGTTAGGGCCGGACATTTCGGTTAGTTTAAAAGATTAGCATTATAGTGGTAATTAGGGTGAACAATATAACTAATCACTGCACAATTAATTTTGTGTAAATTAGGGTTGGGTCTATAGACGATGCCATCGGAACACAGATGTACATGCGGAGAAACAGGGCCCACAAGCTTATTTTTAAACCCTCGTGCTTGATAGGTCATCCTATGATCATGATCATTCCTGCCCTCGATCTTCTCTCACCTGCTTGCGCGAACACTGTTATTTTTGTCAGTCGTGGGGCGGGGCTTGGTTTAGTTACAACTAAACCTCCACCCACCCAACAACCGTCCCCTACGACGACGATGTCATTGTCCATCGTGATGTTTCACATTAGAAATTGTGCGATGCCAAATTGGTATGGCTGTAACGATTCGCGATATGAAACCGAAATCGCAACACTCAGATCCTGTGTCGCAGTGTAATAAGGGAGAATCACGACACACCCCGTGACTACCTTTCTAATCATGTGACACCTGCCTGCAAAAGTTGAGCTAGTTGAAGAAGAATGTGAGGAAACATGGCAACCAACCCAGAGAT
>JAUCNO010000386.1:5354379-5367811 GCA_032353835.1 Enteromius viviparus | reverse complement strand
ATGTTGTTAAGCGTTTCATTAACCTTAACAACAACCACATCTCCATTGATGAGCACATCTGATTTCCTGCTGTCATTGGTACCATCTGTAGGTAAACTTTGTCAAGAGTTGTAAAGATTATGATGGTTATGATAGTTGCATGAGGAACCTTTGGTATCACTATCTCTGTAGTTGAGTTTGGGAGTCTTGATGTTAAAATGAATGTTAAAGAGTTTTTAACTGTAGTTCTTTTCAGCTGAATGGATTTTTCATAAATCTCAAACTCATCTGTGAGACGGTCACTTATATCCTCAATAGCCCTCAGAAGTTTAATGCTGGTGTCATTTGTGCTGAGTTCGCTCCATGTTTGACTGGCATCATCTGATACAATAATATTCACTGTTTTTAGGAAATGCTGAAAAATAAATATTAATTATAATAAAATTTGTCCCATAAAATGTACAATATACAATACTATGCTATTTTACTGTATGCTACAGTCAACAGATGCAATTAATGAAAATAAAGAGAATGACTGTTGAGGAAAGTACTGTTTAGAAAATTACTCCATTACAAGTTACAAGTCACCAAAAAAATTAAATAGAATTTAATACCTCCATTACTGGTTTATTGATATAAACTGACTGTGATAAATCAGCAATTGTATAGAGTATATCCACAATTGCTTGGACAGTAGCAGGAGAATTGGTAACATTAACTTCATTCTGTTCTGTGGCAGAGCTGAGGTTAACCATGAACACAGGAATCTCTGGCAGAAGCAAGGACTAAAATGGCAAAGTACCAAAATGTTATTAGAAGGATTTAAAATGCACATGTGATTGTTCAATGTAAACTTGTTTAATAGATTACCTCAACTTTACTTGCAAGTTTGTCAATATCCTCAAGTATGCAGTTGTTCTTTATTAAATTCCAATAACGTGATTCACATTTGTAAGTTTTGTGGCCTTTCATGCCATTTTCACAAACTCCTGTCCTCATATCATTTGTTTTGCCAGCTCCAAGTTCTTCATCCTGACAGACGTCATCCGAAGAAGCATCTGATTAAAAAAAAGAAAAGAGATTAAATTCTACAATTTCTTTCAAAATATCTCATTTTGTAAATTTTGGGAATAAATATCATCATGTCTCTAATTCATGTCCATAAATCCACTGAATAATGTTCAATAACAATCATAATGCATTTACCTTATAAAAATGTGTCATTCATAACCAGCATTTATTTTTTAGTGTTTACTTACAGTAAATAAACTGAAGGCTCACCTGTTGGGAAAATCCTAACTGTAACACTACTCTGACTATATCCATAGTTCTGTAGCTGTGGCAGATCCCTGAGACGACATGTAAAGATTTCCTGTGTACAATTTCCTTTTTGCATTTTCTTCTTGTATGTGATACTATCAATTCCTAAATGGGTAAAAGAAATGCATCAATAGAAGAGTAACATATGTTACTAACATGTATATATAGTCTATTTAATTTTAAAGGTTTATATGACAACTGTAATTATTTTTTTAAAACAAACAAAAAACATTATGTCATGTCGAACCTGTCATTAATACTTCTTTACCCAGGACCCACTCAATATTGTAACCAACATCAACAGAACATTTTAGTTGGAGTTCGCTATCATCACAGAAAAAAGAGCGGTCCTTTTCACCCACATTAATATTGGGCCGTTTTTTAATAGCAATGTTTTGCCACTGAACGTATGGTACATTGTCTTGTATGATGCATGAGTATCGACCTGAATGTAGAGGGGAAAAAAGAAAAAACACAACAGAAAATTACTACTTTTAATTTAAGAAACATTTATATTCATTTTGTATACTTAATTTTTATGTATTTATTTTATAAAACTACAAAAAATGTTTTTATGACATTCACATGTCAGTATAGCTTATTTTATATAGCTTGATTGGTCCATCCTCTCTGCTACATATGGTACACACAATAAAAATTGAAGGTTCGTCGCCTAATAAGAATTCTATTTATGGCAATGTCGGTCTGAAAAGTAACAGTCCAGTTTCATGTCAACAGAGGCAACACGTCACTGTCATTATTTTACTATTATTTGAAGTATTGCATCAAAAAAAAGTGATGAAAAAATAAAAATTAAATAAATATTAATAATATTATGCTTGCTTGAGGTGGTTTTTAACTATACACTCTTGTATCATGTATCAATGTTCAATCTAAATATTTTATAGTACTTTTCTTTTGGCAACAGTTTGTTCATTTTATTTATTAAGGTGAGACACTACAGGTGAATAGGGTAAAATTTGTAACTTACTAATAGGACCATGAAACTTTACCAGTTGATTACTCACATGAATATGTTTTTGCCTGTAGTGTCTCGCCTTAAAGCCCTAAATAGTTACTTATTCTACTCTATACTACAATATTAAAATGAATTATTTTTAAAATTATATCTAAAAAGTGTGTCCCCAAATCTGGTGTCAACTCTGTTACCACACCATATCTTTCCTTTCAATTAGTGGAATTATCTCTCACAATTGTGGAAGTTACAGGTTATTATGTCAGTTTTTAACTCAACGATAAGATCGGAAGCTCTGAAAAGTATGCTCTCTCTGAGAAAACTTCTTATATCAAAAGAGTAATTTTTAACATCAACTGTTCAAGTGTCATGTTTTTCTAGCATTTATGCCAGCAAATTGAGTTTATGGAAATCAAAAAAAAAAAGAGTAAATTTTGTTACAGTATTGTCTCCATTGTAAGTCTACCTAGGTAACAGAGTTGACAATGACATATGGGGACACTAAAGGTATCTGCAATTATAGAATTAGTCATATAGCAAGACCAGTACTGTTCCAAACTGAGAACAGACTTAGTTTTTCTTAGGCGTGTAATATTGTCATATGTTATAGTTAATAAGTACTATAAGACTAATATAAACATGTAGACATTTCAAAAATAAATGCCACTTACCACTGTCACTTTCACTAGCATTCTTTACAGTGAGAGTTCTGCTGTCACTTGAAATAACATATCTTGTGTTGTCTTCTGCTGGATCTTTGTTACCCACCATCCATTTTATTGGTCCCTTTGCAAAGTCTGGCTGTATACAGTTCAGGTCTACTTTTTGCAGAGGATATAACTGATCTGTGTTGAAGTCATTTTGAGCTGTAAATAAATACCATAAACTCAAATGACCCAACAACAAATAAAAACAGTAAAATAATCAATATTATGAGACTTACAAATGTAAAGAGTTTCAGATTAGGCTCTGACTATGCTTACCGCTTTGAACAATAGCATCTAAAACGATTTCTTGTGCTCTGAGAGAGGCAGAAAGCTGCACGTTTGCTGCTCCAAAATCAAGGCTGTTGGATGTTGCACTTACTGTGTAGTCTGCTAAAACACTACCAGGCCTTTGGAGCGAAACACACTACATCAGTGTGAAGGCTCTGTATTGACATTATATTTGTATGAAAAAGTATGAATGGAAAAGTTTAGCAAAACTGTTTCAACTGTTAACCATACCTGAAGCCGGTGACTTTTGCAGAACCAATCTCGTAGCCAGTTAGTTTGTTAGAATAACTTGTGTTAATCTGTAACAAGTGAAAGCAAAAGGCATGCTTGAAAAAAATGATAAAATAAACATTTTGATTGTACTTATAGTATTCAAACAATATAATAAATAAATAAATAATACATTTAATAAATAATACATATAATATAATAAATCAATAAATAATACATTTATTTAAAATATGAAACAGAATACTCACTGCTGACTCAATTTTTCTAGATAAATCTGTGTAGGTCTTGCTATTTTGATCAGTGAGATTGATGTGAAAAGTCTGATCTATTGTCATTGACATTTTAACTGTAAAAGAAGTGTACTTTAGGTGCATTGTAACAACAGATTTAAGAAGCAATCCTCAAGTAGATGTAACAAACCCAGCCCAAACCTCACAAAAATATTAGCTCAGTCACTGACATGACATATCTAATTGTGCCTGTGCTACTAAATGAATGAATGAATGAATGACGCATTTATATAGCCCTTTACTGTGCATTGCCATACACCCAAAGCGCTTTACAATCATGTGGGGGGGTCTCTCCTCAACCACCACCAGTGTGCAGCATCCACTTGGATGATGCGACGGCAGCCACAGGACAACGGCGCCAGGGCGCTCACCACACACCAGCTACAGGTGGAGAGGAGAGTGTGATACAGCCAATCAATGGATGGCGATAAGGCCACAATAGACAAGGGCCATTGGGAATTTGGCCGGGACACCGGGGTTACACCCCTACTCTTTACGATGAGTGTCATGGAATTTTTTAATGACCACAGAGAGTCAGGACCCCTGTTTATATATATAAAAAAATAAATATAAATATAATATTAATTGTTTTATTTATTTTAATTGAATGAAACCAAACTTTAAAAAAAAATAAAATCAGCAAGTGTTCTCCACCTAAACTAATCTTCACCACGATTACACGATAATTCTCAGATTTTCATGAGCTTTGTGTTTGTGTGTTTCAGCATACCCGTTTTCATAATTGTTCTTGTTGATGGTTGTGTTGATGTTGTAGTTGTTTGTTGTTTTGCTGTTGATGATGATTTTAATTCTATTGTTGGTGTCAAGTTTGATGGTGATGGCATTGATGATGATGATGGTGTAGTAATCGACTGTGTTAATAATGTTGTTGATTTTGATGGTGTTGATAGTGATTCTGTTGATACTGATTGTGGTGGTACTGTTGGAAAAAATTGACAAGACTGGGTTTTTAAATGCAGTGTGTCTTTCTGTACCCGTAAACACTTTAAATCATCTAAATTTTTTACAAAGATACTGATAAATCAGCATTAGCAGCACTTCAAATATTTCTCTCTAATTTTCTATTAAACTCTTTAAAAAAACAAAAATACACACAAAAATAAAAATGTAAGTACAAGAGTACAATGTAAATACAAGAGGCTGATTATAAATCATGATTAGAAAAATGTTATCCCTAGCTTAAACATAAATGATGATGAGAACTCCACATATGAATGAAACCTGACTGAAAACACTTTCAACTACTATCAGCAAGGATTTGGTTTATCTATTTTTTCCATTATATTGTGGGCACCAACACTGATTGCATAAGTAAGTTTAATCAGTTTAATTTTTTTGTATGTTTATTCTGTAAAGCACTTATTTGTACAGTGCTATGTATAAAAAAACTTATATGACACATCAGCGACTGAATGCTACCCCAGATAGTCACGCAGTGTGTAAACATATGTGACTTGACTACTTTGAGGAAATACGGAGCCAGCCGTGTAAATTATCTGCGCGTGCTCGTCCTGAAATTGTTTATATACATCAGTTGAGTGACTATGCTTTGCTTGATCGTCATTCTTACCGTTCTCCAGTACACATGTTTCTCCATCACTGGGAATACCGTTGATACATCCACACGAGCCAAAACTAAAGTTGCCACAGATCTCATTTGTCTGGCAGTTGTTGTATGACCACGCATAACCGTCTTCACAAACACACTGGTATTTGGTCACATTTGATTGGCAAACTGTCATAAACATGACACAACTTTTAAACAAGAGAATGTTACACAACAATAAAGATGAAACCCAATCAGAAAGCAATTGTGTTTTAAATACCAGTTTAACAGGCTCACCTGTTGTAATGTTTGAGAAAACGATTTCAGTAGTGTTGTCCATTTGAAAAGGAAACGTTGTAAAGGCCAATGATCTTTTGATCTGTTCAATCACCACAGCTTGGGATACATTCATTTCCACAACTGCAAAGTATTTCAATTGATCTACACATGCAGGAAAATTAATGTGACTGTAAAAACAATGCAGGCAGGAAGAGGCATATATACTCATAAAGTGTAAGACAAACCTATGACAGACAAAATCCCTCCCCCCCAAAATAAAATATATTAAGTTAATGTGTCTTTTTTAAAAGAACAAAAACACACTTTTATTAGGAAACAAACTGTGACATAGTACCTGAGCTTCTCGGATGTCTATGATGCAGCTGCCCATCTATGTAGCTTATCTTGAATAAAATAACACAAAAACAAATTTATTTTATATTGAAATTATTATCAAATTATGCGACCATAATGTGATAATAACTATTTTAATGTTAATGTTCATGTAACTGAATGCCTTATTGCCAGTTCTGAATATGACATAAATCTGTTGTTTTTTTTTTATATTGTGTAGTTCCTCTACCTGTATCTCGATACTTGTTTCTGGCATATCAGAGTAAGCATTTGCACATGCATTCTGCGTTCCACTATCACGGTTCAGCAAGACAGCCATGATGATTCTTATGAAGTACTTTAATATTTGTGCTAAAAAATTAAACATAAGGAAAAAGTAGTAGTAGGAAAACATTTTCTTTTTGTGTGTTACTGGCAAGCTACTTTAAGAAAAAGCTATAATTAACATTTAATAAGACTAATTAATACCCATGGATCTACCCCACTGCCATAGCATTTAGAAATTATATAAAACAGTATGATTACATTACTTTACCAAAAATTTAAATTCTGTCATTATTTACTCCCCCTCAAGTCGTTCCAAACCTGTATGACATTCTTTGTTCTATCAAACACAAATGAAGATATTTTTGTACAAGTTTGCTTTTATATTCTTTTTTTTTTTTTTAAACAGGCTGTTTTGGATTGATTTCCATAAGTCAACGTTACCCAAAACAGCTTTGTTACAAACTTTCTTTAAAATATCTTCCTTTGTGTTTGGCAAAACAAAGAAGTTTATAGAACTACACGAGAGTAAGCAAATGATGACAGAATTTTAAGTTTTGAATTTTAACAATTAACAATTTAACAAAAAATAATAAAAAAATTCTGCTGAATGCAAAAGTTGTTTTCAGTTGATATTCCATACAGACTGTCTACATTATGGAAGTCAGACCTTTAACTGTTTGGTTACCTTCATTCCACAAAACCTTGTCTTTTGGGTCCAGCAGAAACAAAATATTCATAAAAGATTTAGGAAAGTTTAAAATGAACAGAATATTCTTTCTTTCTTTTTGATCCATTTAAGTAGATGTTTTGACCATTAGGCCTACATTAAAACGGTGCCTTGACAGGTGTAATTAAAGACAGATAGAAGAAACAACAAAGTTTATTGTACCTTGACCAGCCATGTTTCTGTCTGTCAGTCAAAATCACCACGGTCTATTTCTATTTCAGGCAATTTTGTGACTCATCCAGACACCTTTTATCTGTAAAATTGTAAATCTAGATAGAATCAGAGAACAGTGATACTTCAAAAAGGAGGTTTAAAGCAGTTACACATTTAAAAGAATAAACACTCTCACCTTGCCTGTGGAAATGACCATGAAGAGATGCTGTGCTTTAGGGCCAGAGAATTTGTTTGTTTTTCAAGTGATCCACCTCTAACATTTTACTGGAATGAACGTGTCTTTATGCCAGTCACCCAGATGTTTGTGTAGATAACCTGCTAGACGAGTTTGATTTTCTTTATTATGTTCTGATCTTTTTACATATAGGAGAACTGCATTTTAACACTGTGGATTAAATATATTATTACATGTTATAAACAAATTGACAAAAACAAAGATTTGAATGTTTAAACCCCTCTTGCTGTTATACATTTGAATATAACAATGCACTACTTTTATGGGTAGAGTATAACATATAATTATTATTGTCATTGCATAAACTTTTGGGAGTGACCCAGATTTATTACCCATGACTCATCAGATTACGGTAAGCTCATTGAACACTATTTATATATTACACACACTATACAATTTTATGTATCAAATAAGGAGTTGTCTTTTGTTATATGCCAACTACCATCTATAAATGTATAACAAATTTCTTACAGCATTAATAAATTACAGTATCAACAGACCATGAATAACAATAAAGTTTGTATGAGCAACAATATTACACATTCAATTTTAATGTAAATATTGTATATCTTTATTTTAAAGTTATATTTCATCACTAACTGGACCACTGCTAGAAATTTGTGTGATCTCTGTTACTTTAACAGATGAAGCATAGATCATAAGAGCATTTGATTTAGGTCACATACATAGCCGGATATTTAGAGAAACAATTATTTCCTCCCCTCCGTTTTCAATAATAACATTCTGCACACAACATCGTTTTCAAAAAACTTGTCATTTATATCAACCCGCATAAATACGCTGTCGAGCTCCATAATAACTATGCCTATGGAGGCCAGTATATGGAAAAGAATAAAGCCATGCAAGCCAATCACAATCCTCAGAATTGACACAGATGAATAACATGAGCGACTTCCTGTTCCTTTCAAAACAGCAAACATGGCCCAAGGTTCGTTTGTGTGGGTTGCAAGGCCTTAAGCATTTTCTGCCACGTAATGTGATGTTGAGAACCTAAAACCCCTGTTTCTTCCAATTGACACGACAACACATAACTGGCATTATCAGAAATCTCCACTTTGGCCGGAGCTTTTAAAAAAAATAGCTTTCTGTGATAAAAACTGAGTTTTCGTGTAAAATAGAGGCCAAACCGCGGGAAAATATCATTGTCTTCCCTTTGTGTAAACGCGGCCTTAATGTCTTTTTCATATAGTGAAATGTCAAGAAATTAGAAAATCATCTTGAGGAATTCAGTACAGCAGATTAAAAGAGACTGACACGGATATTCTTGTGACGCCACATTAAAATACCAGACACTGAAAATAAAGCACTGACAGCTCATTCAGCCTGGCAGGTCAGGATTATTTGTAGCACCACCCTATTATTAAAAATACTGTTTCAACTCTTTTGAGTGACATATGAAGTGTCATCTGCAATTTAAAACTTCTTGTTTGAAAAAAGGTAAATACTTAATTTAATTAGCATTACTTAAAGTGGTGTGTTGTTTAAATAAAGACTATAAAGTCTGCACACATGGGAATGGCATAACAAGGTGTAAAATCATAAAATCAACTTAAGAAATGGATTTCCCAGACAGCAGAACAAAAATATGGAGGCTAGCCCCGACTGCCATAATAATTATACATCAACACCCTGTACAAAAAATATCTGCAAGAGCTGATATCATTAAAAAAAGAAAAGGGTAAATGTATGTTAAGTTCTATATTCAAATATTCTAAATGGAGTGACCTTATTTTTGAAAAATAAACGTTTCTTATTTCTTATTGAACTTTCAATATAGAAAAATGAAATGTCAGAAAAATATAAAATAATAGCCCTAGGCCCCCTTATAAAGGATTAGTTCACCTAAAAATTTTGTCATGAATTACTCACCCTCATGTCGTTCCAAACCCATAAGACCTTTGTTCATCTTCGGAACACAAAAATTAAGATATTTTTGAATGGTTGAGTATATGATGTTATTTTTCTTTCTTTTGCGCAAAAAAAAAGTATTCTCTTATTGTCACAAAACTGTAGTTGATCCACTGATGTCACATGGACTTACCACGTTTCTGGACCTGGGATCATTTCATTTGTATTGCTGTCTATGGAGGGACTGATGGCTCTCTGATTTCACAAGAGTGAGTAATAAATGACAGAATTTTCACCAATTAAAACAGTATTATTTATTAAACCTACTGGTTTGAATTTTCATGAAAATTTCATTTTCTTTTAGAAATGAAGCAAGTAAATTTTTATGAATGACTCGACTGATTTGTTCAAAATCACAGATTTATTCTGAAAATTAAGCAAGACACCTTTGTGATGAAATGTCAATATTGATGTGTCAAAAATGTCAATTAGCAATTCAATTTGTTTATTGAACCATAGGATAAAATCACATCATGAATGTTCAGAAAAAAGCCCTTCTGCATATAAATATATAAAACAAGAACATATACAGGACATACAACCAGATGCACCACTGACACAGGGGTCAAGAGGTCATGACCCACTGCAATTTTGAAAAGCCCACAATCAACACCTGCACTTTTGATAAGAGAATGCGGTAACTAAAACTTCCAACAATGAACATCACCACCGATATTGGTAATAGGCAAATACAAAATTAATTACAATTATGGGACAGTACTGCACGTTGTCTACTGACAGCAGTCCTAAACAAACAGTGTGGAAATTTGGCTGTGTCCACCAAAGCATACTTCAAAATTGTTTCACGTTTGGTAATTTTTTCCTCTGTGCAGGGAGTTGAAGAATGTTCAACTTTGTGTAAAACTCATCACTGTCACTTTGTAGTCAACCAAACAATCAGTAGAGGAGGGGGTGGGACTACTGAATGTTCTCCAGCTGAACATCAATGGAGAAGTTAATATTGCTTGTCTCTGAGTATTTATTTCTTTACTAGATCGATTTGCCAGACTATCATAATATTGTTATGTTTGGAGAAACATTGCATGGTCAATGCGTCTGCTATTACTTCAGTGCATTTACAGCTGAGAGTTTTAAGCAGAGCATCTGGCATTTTCAGCTAAATAAAAAGCTTTGGTGGACACACAGCCTAACTTGTGCCTGTCTCACCTACAACACAAATTTGTTGTGGTCTACCTGGCACAACCAGAAAGGTAAAACCAGCAAAACGGAAATGTATTGCCTCGTTTTTTTTGTTTTGTTTTTTTGAGATAAGTAAGTTGACATTAATTTTATACATGACCAGACTAAATAAAATATCAATTGTTATCATTCCCCCAGGTGCTATTTAGCCAGGTTAGTGATGCTCCTGACAGGCAGGTTTAATAAGTAAAAGTTGTTTGCGAAACAAACAAGATTTAATCATCAGCATAATGGCACTGACCCCATAAGGACTAAACTCTATGTTAAGCTGATTTTGTCCAAGCAAGCAATACAGAAATACAAAACAAGTTGCTTAAGTCAACTACTGTAGATTAATCGCTGCATTCATAGAACGTTACACAATACATTACAAAGGCATATTGTGATATTATTTTTAAACTATTGATTCAAAACCTGCAATAAAAGAAACACTTTTAAGTGTTTATAACAGCATATGAGCCAGTGGAGATCTCTGAAGAAGTAACTGCTGAAGAACGGTTGGCTGCGGATACATTGTAGACATCTGAAAACAGATAGTTGCATGTTATTCACTGAACTGTCTACTGTATTCACATTATTGTAAGTCATGCAGAAGTCACATTTATCCAAATGAGAAATAATGTGTAACAGCATTAGAGATGTCATCCAATTAAGAATATATCCATAAATATTAGCTTGCAGATATGCCATCTACTTACTCCTCTGTCGCGTCCTTTGCGTAAAAGGCAGACCAGATGTGGATGATGTTCCTGCACTGGTGCTCTGTAGGAAGATATCAGTTAAAATAAATCACAGAGGCAAAATGTAAGCAGGAGGAAAAAGCTGAACATATGTAAAAGAGTATGTGTTAATACAGACTGGCATTTACCCTGGTCTGGCTTGAAAATTTCTGCAGTAACTCTTTTCCTGGTAGAGACTCACGAACCTGCAATCAAAGATTTCTAGTTAGTTAACATCTAGAAAATGCCGTAAAAGTCTACTTATTAAATAGCTCTCTGAAAAAATGTGCTTGATTCTAATTGTCATTTGCACCTTCCAGTGGTCAGGTATTAGGCATTTTATAATAAAAATGGCCTTGATGTGAACGTTGATAGTCATATTACTGGAATGCTGTTTCTATTGTTTTTTCTTACAGGTTTTCTTACTCAAACACACATATTTTGTGGGCATTTACATAATTAGCAGGTTAAAGCAACAGTCTAAAACACACCCAGTTGATTTGCAGTTGTCAAACTAATGTATGGTTTAACAAAACATAATGACAGTTCTCTTTCAGTTGGTTACTATGAGTCACGTTGGTGACCGATGAATTGGGATCTTGTCAGAGAGACTAATCTACTTTGAGTGTAACAAAACAAGCGACTGGGCACTGGCTTTCACTTCAGAGCTGAGCGGTGGTGCATCACTACTGCTCTTTGAGTAAGCTGAAAGAATGAGTGCAGGTGTTACAGTGTTGCATTCGTGGATGGTGCATGTCTCTACACTGAGCACATGACCTTCTCGGAGCTGCACAAAAGCCCTCTGCCTCTGCCGTGATCCAGTGTTCGTCCCAGCACCTGGGGCACCACTGCGTCCAGAAGAATTAGAGGTGATTTGAGGATTAGGTTAGAGCCTCCCCAGAAGGGAGTTCTCATTCCTCAAGCATTCTGCAGCCGGTGCCCTCTGCGGGACAGAGTGTAAAGGTCGTTTCCTCTGGTGCTCCTCCTGATAACCTGATGTTGATTGCAGATGTCGGGTTGCCCCTTTCTGCTATGGTAGCTTTGGAATCCTCCGCCGTGTCCCGATCCTTCAAGGCTGGTAGAGTGGTTTCTAAGTGGGGGTCCTGTTGGTTAACCCCAAACATATCACGGGCATGTTTGGGGTTGTTATTATGTTGGAAACCTGCTATTTGACCCAGTTTCTGAAGGGAGGGCATTATGTTTTCCTTCAGAATGTCACAGAACATGTTGGAATCTATGTTTTCCTTAGTTAGTACCCAGGATCACATGCACTCATGCTGCCCCAGACCATGATGCTACCACCACGATTGACTGTAGGCAAGACACAGTTTTCTTGGTACTCCTCGTCAGGGCATTACCACACATGCTAGACACCTTATGGGCCAAGCAAGTCTATTTTAGTCTCATTGGACAACTGGAAATGGTTCCAGTAATTCATACTCTTGAACAGATGTCTTCAGCAAACTGTTCTTGTGAGCCAGCTTCAAAAGGAGCTTCACTCTGTGATGATAGCTATGTCATAGCTAGAAGAAGATACACTAAAATGGTTGCTGAAATGTGAGGGGTGTACTCGCTTTTGTGAAATACTGTTTCTGAAATACGGTGCTCAAAAATAATGGTCACTATCCATAAGCATTTACAAGCTTGAAAAAAAAAATTAAATTAAACTGTTTGAAATAAGAAAGCTTTACACTTAAGATGGCTTAGGGGTAAGTAAATTATTGGGTAATTAAAATTTTATTAATTATGGGGTAATTAAAACTATTAAAACTATTTCTTTAAACTTAGTTCAATAGAAAACTTAGTACAATAGAAGTGAACTCATACCTTGCTGTCTAAAAGCGTTCCAAACACCAAAATAAAGAATCCCTAAGAGAAGAAAGTGGTAAAAATAGAAAAAATAGAGGTATCATTTACAATATGGTAAATAATTTTAATTGTCATTTATAATAAATTAATGTGCAGTATTAGTGGATTGCATAAATGTAAATACATGCACAAAAGGAAATCTTACTATAAAACTAACATTATAAAGTAGTACCTGCAGTGAATTGAGGAGTGCAAACACCACATGAACGCCTAAGTCCGCTGACACCATGGTTCCAATTCCAAGTCCCCATGTCAGACCAAAGATAGGAGTCAAAAAGGCCACACATCTGGCAATGACCACCAGGGCATGTTTCTCATCTG
>JAUCNO010000386.1:5315204-5341970 GCA_032353835.1 Enteromius viviparus | reverse complement strand
GAATTCCATCTTGTTGTAACGTCCTGAACGAGAGATTCTTGTTTCTGTCCACATGCAACTTGTTGTTCCATTAGTTCGTGAGCGTTGGATGGACTATGCTTAAAGTGCCCAACAATCTTGCGACATTTTGCTAGGACACTTTCAAATCCACTGCCGTGAATGGAAACCGTCACAGTTCGTTGCAAAATGTGGGCCGTGCAGGGCAGGTGTTCAAATGGAAGTAGTCTCGCGGCAGCAACCATATTACGAGCACTGTCAGTGCCAAGTGTGCTTAACTTGTCCTCGATTTCCCATTCTCTTGCCACATTGAGAAAATGATCCGCACATGCCTCAGCGTACTGTCGTTCCTCAGTTTTAGACACAGTTAGTGCAAAAGAATGCAATTTCCATTCTTTATCAACGAAGTGCGCTGTGATGCCTAAGTAGTTGTCATTGCTCACAGAAGTCCAGTGGTCCCCTGTGAGCGCGATGTGTGTCGCTTGCTGTAACGAGTTCATCCTCCGTGCCTTCTCATCGTCATACAAAGTGTGTATTTTTGACATGATGGTTCCTCTTGACGGCATATTGTATGAGGTGTCTCCCGACGCATTTCTAATTACGTCCCGCAGTCCATCGTCATCTACAACGTTAATGGGTCGGCAGTTTTTAGCTATCCAAATAACCAAAGCATTCATTACCTTATCACTTACAGATCTCGTCATTTTACCACGAACGCACTCCTGCAATTTACATTGGCGATGCCCTGTAGAGATTGTTTCGGTGGGGTGTTTTGCTTTTAAGTGGTATGTCAAAGACGAATTACTTCTGTGGTAAGTAAATTCGGCTTTGCAAAATGTACAGATTACTTTTGTTTTATCCACAGAACCATCCTGCAGAGTTTTATACTGAAACTTTCCATCTAAAAGTCCTTCCTTGGTCTTATCCATACTCCGCACGTTGAACACACGTCGGCCACAACAGGAAATAAAAAAAACGGAAACCGCGTTAATTGCGTTAAATTTTTTTTAACGCGTTAAATATTTAAAATTAATCGCATGCGTTAACGCGCTAATTTTGACAGCACTAATACATATACTTTAAGTCACAAATCTTATATTCCCAAACTTCTCTCAATAAATCTGAAATGAATCACTTGTGAGGGCATCCAAAATTTTGAACTATTTCTCTTCTGGGAAAATAGCCCAAAATATTGATGACGCAACTTGTTGGCAAGACCGTACACTGACTGCCAATCAACCAAATACAAACAAAAAATTGCTGTTAGATATAATACTTCCAATTGCAACTATTCTGGAAAACTGTGGCTTGACCGGTTCATGATGCAAATCCAGATTGGCAGAACAAACCTGCCAATCTGGCTCACACTAACTCCCTGCTTCAACAGAGCAAAAACCAACGAAAGAACATAAAGTATTTATTGAAGTATTTCATGCAGTCTTCTACAATAAAATGTACACCCCGAAGTCAAGCTTAAATATGACTTTTCCAAAATATCAAGGGTAAAATGAACTTCAGTGGGGGTGCCTCTGCAATCTAAAGCTCCACATAGCTGGGAAATCAAAGGTGTAGTGGGGCTTGTCAGAAATGAAAAATGAAATAAATTGATGGCGATATTCAGGTTCTGCTGTTAATGTGTACTTTTGTATTCACTGTGTGGCATGACACACAGAGGAACTCAACGCTCCAACTGCTTAGTGAAGAAAAAGCAAAGTTCAGTCTCACACGTACTGTTCAAAACACACTCTTGAAGATAATACAGTACGCCTGAAGACATCCACATCGGGACAGAGAATTTTCCTCTAAAATGCGGTTATCGATGTGGGATTTTAGAATACTTTCAAATAATCCACAAAAAGAGTATTTTGAGAAACCTCAGAGGTCTGTGCTTCAAACACACACACACACACACACACTTTAAACATCTAAAAATATGATTGCAGGCACTTTTCCTGCATGCTCCTGGTTGTCATCATACCCACATTTATATTCACTGCAATCTGCTGAGCCTGTCTAATTAATATGGAATTCATTTCAAACATGCTGAACATTATATTTGCATTCTGTAATCTGTGTCTTGCACTTTCCATAATGACTCACACTATTATGTGTGTTTGAATGGTGCACTTCACATTTGATATGGCTGCTGTCTTGCACCTGAACTTCCCCTCAGAAATCAATCCAATATTGATCAGTTATAGAGTACAACCATCTATCATCTGTCTCAGTCAAACTGGTCCACACAGTTCCCACATGCATTAGTTAGTGTGCTTTGATATTCTCTGTGTGAGAGTTCCCAGGTCTGACCTTCAAGGAAGTCCAGGGTTAACTACGTGTGATATGGCCTCCTTTTACTCTTAAACCAAGTTACTGTTACAGTCAATACAGTGTGCTCTGCCTGCATTTGTTCAGGTTGTGCGTATGTGTGTACCAACAGTACACTCTTTATACCACAGGCCACCTACACCACCTCTTCACACTGTGGGATGAAAGGACTTCCTCTCTTTTTTTTCTCTCTCTCTTTCACTCTTCCATATTCAGATCTTCAGGGCTACCAAAGAGGATCTTCTTTGACTATAAGGCATTTCTCTTTTGGGTTTCTGCTAAAATAATAAGTTGATAATTCTTCAGTAAATCTCTTTGCTGAAGGGACAGTTAAAAATAAATGGCAAACAAACATTACTTCCTGTTTCTTTATCCTGTTGTAGCTAAGCACAGCCATGAGTGAAATGGTCAATCATACAGTGATACCTATACTGCATGTAAAATGTATGAATGCCACTGTATTTGAACCAAAATATCACCAAGTGCCACTTGTTCTAAGTAATGATGCCACAGGAACATTTATCAAGAAAACACACTTAAAAAAGAGGTTGTTGTAAATTATAGAGCGATAGATACTTCGCTCAGATATGTCAAATGTTAGTAGAACATGCCCTTAAATATTCATAGAAGCACCACATATTGCATGTTTTTAAAGGTATAGCTCATAAAAACGTTTTTATAAAAACGGAAAAGTAAAAAAAAAAACTCGTCATGATGACAGGTGTTAATATGTTTATGTACATCACCACTGCACTTGGCATTATTTTTAATCATGTTTAAGTGTGTATCTTTAGCAAAGCAGTGCAGAAACCAGATGCTTCTAAAACATGTCACGACACGGCTGATATAAACACAAGCATTGACTCAAGTGGCTGTGATTATGGTAGTAATGTCGGTAAATAAGGTATTATCCAAACATTATTGACAAGGAAAGCTGCTTTTACTTGAGAGATGCCAGGGGTTTCTTGGAGTTTATAGTAAGTCAAAGAACGGTCAAAGACTTTTCCACATGCAAAAAAAACAGTTTCTATTGCAGTTCTGCAAAATATTGCTTTTTCAAATTGTAATTCTCTTGAAAGCATAATTTTTTATTTAGTTTTTTTTTTGTGTGTGATATTTGGGACTTTTTGCTAATGTACTGTATGTGTTACCATTGTTTTAGGTAATGGAAATGTGGCTTCCATATTTTTGAGAAATATCTCAGTGGATCAATAGTGACCAAAACTGTCCAGTTATCAACATTCTTTAAAAGTCTTCTTTTGATTTCTGTAGAAAAAAATAATGACATAAGATTTAGAACAACACTATGGTGCTAAATGATGACATACATTTATTTTTTGGGTTAACCATTTCCTGGGTTTCACCGTCTCTTTAAAAAATAACATTGTTTTGGGCCACTATATGTATATCTCAGTATTCATTTACTCAGTTACAGTTAACAGTATTGATTCATTTGACTGTTTTCAAATAACATTTCTGTACACAACTCATTGCTATCTACAGGTAAATAATCTGCTTTAAAAGCTGCTTTCGTTATCAACTAAAAAATAAATGAAATAAAGGGAACACTTAAACAACACAATGTAACTTCAAGTCAGTCACACTTCTGTGAAATCAAACTGCCCACTTAGGAAGCAACACTGATTGACAATCAATTTAACATTATGTTGTGTAAATGGAGTAGACAACAGGTGGAAATTATAGGCAATTAGCAAGACACCCCCAATAAATGGTTCTGCAGGTGGTTACCACAGACCACTTCTTAATTCCTATGCTTTCTGGCTGGTGTTTTGGTCACTTTTGAATGTGGTGCTTTCACTCTACTGGTAGCATGAGACGGAGTTTACAACCCACACAAGCGGCTCAGGTAGTACAGCTCATCCAGGATGGCACATCAATGTGAGCTGTGGCAAGAAGGTTTGCTGTGCCTGTCAGCATAGTGTCCAGAGTATGGAGGCACTACCAGGAGACAGGCTAGTACATCAGGAGATGTGGAGGAGGCCGTAGGAGGGCAACAACTAGCAGGATCGCTACCTCCACCTTTGTGCAAGGAGGAACAGTAGGAGCACTGCCAGAGCCCTGCAAAATGACATCCCGCAGGGCACAAATGTGCATGTGTCTGCTAAAACAGTCAGAAACAGACTCCATGAGGGTGGTATGAGGGCCTGAAGTCCACAGGTGGGGTTGTGCTCGCAGTCTAACACTATGCAGGACGTTTGGCATTTGCCAGAGAACACCAAGATTGGGAAATTTGCCACTAGCCCTGTGCTCTTCACAGATTAAAGCAGGTTCACACTTATCACATGTGACAGACGTGACAGAGTCTAGAGGCACCATGGAGAACGTTCTGCTGCCTGCAACATCCTCCAGCATGACCGGTTTGGCAGTGGGTCAGTAATGGTGTGGGGTGGCATTTCTTTAGAGGGCTGCACATTAGGTACCGAGATGAGATCCTCAGACCCTTGTGAGACCATATGCCGGTGTGGTTGGCCCATGATTGCTAGACCTCATGTGGCTGGAGTGTGTCAGCAGTTCCTGCAAGATGAAGGCATTGATGCTATGAATCCAATAGACCTTTCTTGCAACTACTGTATTTTGTCGGTAATCAGGTAGACATCAAAGGCGGAGCAAGCATCAAGCAAGAGTTGTAGCGTACCAGGCTGTTCTTGTAATGTCCAAAAGCAGCCTTATTTATCTTTCTACTCCTTCCCTGCAAAAGAAGAAGGAAGATGAAAATGGGTTGAAGCTATTGGGCGAGATGAAGGACCAACTCTTTTCAGTTAAAAGAGGGAGTACTCATGTCTGCAGCAGACACTTCACAACAGAGGACTACGTCTTGGAGATCACTGTTCGCCGCTTGAAACCAGAGTTTGTCCCGAGCCTTTTTCTTTGGAACGATTACACATCTAAAGTAAAAAGGGAGTCATTGTACGATTGGTGCTAAAAACGACAGCCGTTAATGTCGGTAGGAGATGAGTGGAAAGACATCGCAAATAAAGCTTTCAAACTGGACCATGATTATTATATAAGAAATTCCACCTCCTTAAACGTTAGCACTAGCCGCTTTTCCACCAATGTGTCGAACGGTTCATAGAACGGTGATTGAAAACTCTGCCAAACTGTGCAGATAGAATATGTCTGCTAAGCGAAAGTGTGCTATATGACCAAACAGCCAAGTAAACAGCTGTTGTACTGTCTTCATAGCTCATGCATTAATACTGTCAATAAATTTGTACGTTTTTAGAAAGTTTACTTTCTTTTTGCATCTCCATCAGCATGCATATCCCCTCAGCATTTGTTGGTAACGTTATACCTACCGTCGCCTTCTGTTTATTTTACTTGAAAGTTATGTATAAACTCTTTGTGGAAAAAATTTATATCCTTTATCCAGTTTGTTCCCCTTTGTGACAGAGTTTTCCTCCGCGTCTCTTGTCATGTCGGCAAAGGTGAACTTTGGCAAACCAGTGAGGGAAGTTGTGTAGAATCTCTTATTTTTTTAATTACCCGGCTTTCTTCTGTGTTGACAGTACACAGGAATTCTGCATACCCTGCAATTTCGTATTTCCAGTTTCTGTGAGAAAGGTCTATTGAGCACATCTGGGAAATCATGTCTCGCTCCATCCACCAACGCCACGCTGCACCACAGACTGTCCAGGAGTTAGTGGATGCTTTAGTAAAGGTCTGGGAGGAGATCCTTCTGGAGACCTTCTGTCACCTCATCAGGAGCATGCCCAGGCATAGAAGGGAAGTCACAAAGACGGACCAGTTTTAGAATATTTCAACATAAACACACAACGCTAGACCAGTAACGTACACATAATTTTCATTTAAAGTTAATACTCGGTTGAAATGTTGTAATAACATGTAACAGAATGATGTGATTAATGAGAATAAAAACTAATATGAAAATTAGATTAGTCCTGCGTGTTGTTTATTAAATATCAGTGATGACATTTTACTATGTTATCCAGTGATGCTGCTCGTAATCACGTCACTGGAACACGAGTGATCACTGACCCAGCGTGCATTGAGTCAGGGAACTTACCAGTGACCGAGCTTGTGTACACGATCTACTGATTCACAAGCTCGGAAGCCATGATTTTGGTCCTTTATACTAAAACGCAAACCTGGAGTTTTCAAAAGTCTCTATTTTCAGCCTCAAAAATGCAGGAGTACTGTAAATGATAACCGTAGCAGAATTTATGCATTTTGAAATGAAAATTTTAATTCACTAATGTAAATGGGACCTGAGATGACTCAGAGAAAAACGAGGCACTGCACATAACTTAACATCTACAATTACAGAAAACGTTTGTGCTGCCAAATGAGTGGCAAACAGTGTATCAAGACATGCACCTAGTCCAGACTCATGTATAACAAAAAAACATCTCCAACACCTGAGGGTTTCTGCCTCTCTTAACAATAAACATAAGGCAGAACAAGAGAGGGTGCATTAGTTTTGACTCACATAAATTCAGTATTTTTCCCATTATAGTGCAGCTGCTAGTCCATGCTCTTCCTGTGAATCATACTGATAGATAAATCACATTTGCAATCATTGTAAACAATGAGTACGAGCTGGAAGCTTATAGGGTGTATTTCTAAACCACATTTCCCCACCAGGGCTGCGAACCATCACTACAGCTACATATTGCATTAGAATCTCTGCTAAAAGAGAATAATCTTCTTTGCAAGAATAATCTCTGTAAAAAACTATACTGAATGGTA
The DNA here is from genome assembly GCA_032353835.1 of Enteromius viviparus. Lineage (NCBI taxonomy): Eukaryota > Metazoa > Chordata > Actinopteri > Cypriniformes > Cyprinidae > Enteromius > Enteromius viviparus. The sequence goes on along the minus strand of JAUCNO010000386.1, from coordinate 5,334,920 downwards.
CAATTGGAGGTGTCTTACCGAGTAGTGCTTGTGTAAAGTTGTGTGAAAAGTGTGTATGTGCATTAGCTTCTGAAGACCTGCTGTGCTCTCTCTCAGCCTCCCTAATCTCCACTGTTTCATGTCTTGTCAAGTGGTTTCCCTCTCATCCCATGAGCCTTACTCACTCTCTCTCACCCTTATCTTGGTGTCTCTCATCTCTCTACCCCTGTACTCTGGTGCAACGACGTCTCTCGTCCTTTCATTCTCTGTCTTTGTCTCTGGAGGGGGTCAACAGTCTGACAGCAAATGTGTGTAGAAAAGGATGTAAACATACACCCTCGCAGAAAAAGACGCATCCCCTCAGAGACTCATGAGGGCATGGGGGTAAACTAACAAGGTTTTCCAGTATTTGCCAGCGTTTTGAGGAATTTGGTTGCTGCAGTCAGAGTGTTAGTGAAATTACTGACATAAAACAAATAAATCAAAAAGGTTGGTTTGTTTCAGGTTAACAAGCTAAAATTATGTTTTCATCTTATACAGCTTTTAGCTCACATTTATTCATTTTCAGTGATTCTTTCTACTTGGTAATGTTATGTCATTAGGTGGAGACAAATTACAAATTTTCCCTGCATCCGAAATCCTCAACACTGATGCTGGTAGGTAATGAGATAGTAACAACATGGTGGATATTGTATGTCTGAATTAAAAAAAAAGATGAAAAAAAAAAAAGAGTGCAAAGAAAATACTTTTTTGATGCACTGATTGACTTGCCTACTTTTAAAAATGTAATAATATAGATGATTCCTCGTGAACTAAACAGTACTAATGTCATTTTTTAACTCTTATACACCACAATCTCCAACTGTTCTGAACTCATTCACAACATCCGGCACGTGAAACGTCAACATGCTCTCAGCGACTTTTCACTTTTGGACTACTGTAACATACTTTATGTGGGGGTTAGTCAGTCGTTACTCTCACATCTGCAGATGATCCAAAATGCCGCTGCGAGACTGTTAAAAGGAACCCGTAAAAGTGAGCATATAACCCCTGTGCTGGCCTCACCGAACTGGCTGCCTATGTCTTATTTTGTGGATTTTAAAATTCCTATTGGTCTCTTAGGTCAGCTGATCAGCTGCTCCTGGAAGCACCTAGTCCAGGAGGAAGCTCAGAGGGGACAGGGCTTTTGCTGTTGAGGTGCTGAAACTATGGAATAACCTGCACGATAGAATGGCACCTTCAATATTAACTTTTACAACACGTCTTAAAACCAATTTTTATTCTTTGGCTTTTGGCCTCAGTGAGACTATCTTAATGAGTTTCTCTTATTTTAGTGAGTCTCTTAATAACTTATTTATTTATAAATGTATTTGTTTATTTTTTATTACGAATGTTGATAGTTTTAGTTTCAATGTACAGCACTTTGTGTCAGCTGTGGTTGTTTTAAAGTGCTTTATAAATAAAGTTGATGATGATGACTTGTCGCTGCATGTCGCTAGACTGTGGCGATGAGGTCGCTAGTTGGCGTTCTCATTACTGGTTTCTTAATAACATCATTGCTGACAGCGAATTAGGTTTCTTGCCGCTAAATACAAACATTTTGGAGGCAAATGACTGAATATAATATAGTATAAATATACACCGAGTCCATACATACAAACAAAAATTAATGAGAAACAGAGTACTCTTTTCCATTCCGTGCGTTTATCTGTGGCAAAAACACAAACGCCTTCATCACTGCTGGAGCTAAAAGAAGAATGAGTAAATAAGCACTATCGTCTTTTTTTCCTATTGGCTGTCGCTCCAGAAAGTCACTCTTCATTTAAATAAAGTTGAGATTCTGAACTTTGTCGCACCGCTGGACATCTTGCGTCGGAAATCTTTACATATCGCGGTCCATAGAAACATTTACTAATGAGGAATCTATGTATAGATATCTATGGACCAGAGCATGTTGACGTGTCATGCACTGAATGTTGTGAATGAGTTCAGGACAGTCATAGATTGTGGTGTTGAAGGTAAAAAAATATATAAATACTGTTCAGCTTTTTGCAGACTGATCGTTTCATCTTTTTACACCTCAATATATTGTCATGAACTGTAGGGTTTTTATTTGGTTTAGTCTGTGTATGTTTTTTTTTTTACTCTCTGAGCTTTGGAATGTTTGGTACCCATTGATTTCCATACATGACTGACAGATTGCAAAGGTTTGAGTAAAAAATTCTGCATTTGTGTTCTACTGAAGAAACAAAGTCACATACATCTGTGATGACCTGGGGGTAAGCAGATCAATATAACATTTTAATTTTTGGCAACTGTCCCTTACTAAAATACTAAATTCTAAAGTGCTTGCTTTGAAACGCACAATAGACTGACTCTGTTTGGCAACTATTTTTGTTGGTGAAGCAATAACTGGTTATATTTGGTCTAAAATACACACAATTTATTATTTTAAACTCTAGAAAATATACAATATTATATATTAATATTCACAATTTTAGCTGTAAGCGCTAACACAGCTATGCATACTTCACGTCCAGCACTCAATATAATGTGAATGGACTACAAATTGAATGTGACATAATGAAATATTGATTTCATTTAATAAAATTTCCATCAATAGATGAAAACTATCAGTAAAACAAAACTTTCAAATTATCACCACTGTTTTTCCAGTCTATGTTGTCCCTTTCTGTTTATTTCCTCTCGTGCTTGTTTCTCTTGTTAAGTGCACAGCAGCCCTGTAGAGAGGAGTTAAATGGCTTGTTTGAGAGAAAACGATAACCTTTCTACAGACCCACTACATTAGTAACATTCTTAGCTTTCTGTTTCTCCTTATCCCAGCACAACATTCAATGACTCCAGCTGAAAACCTTTATTTATTCTCCTCGCTCACCTCTGACATGACAATGTAATCATTTTGTTTCTTTTTGAATCCTAATGCTGGCTTTTGAGTGAATAATTTGACAAAGAAAGCAACTGTATAATAATTATCGAGTACATAGAATGAGAGGCAATTCTAAAGATAAACTAATCGTGCCGACTCAAGCCTGCTCTCCACAGGTTAAACCCACGTGAACGTCCTTATTTCAAACTGACATAATAAAATGTAGAAGAACATGCCTGAAAAGGTGTCTGTTCCTCAAAATACAGAATCAAAGGAAGGATCTGACACACTTTAAGATCAAAAGCAGAACACATCTGAAGTTATAGGATTGTTCCGGGTTCAAAACCAGTTAAACTCTATCTACAGAATCTGGGTGCAGTTGATTAACACAGAAAATCAATTCATACCTCGGTTTGTAAAAACAAACAATAAACATTGTTACAGAAATACACTTACTGTATGATGCAAGACCACAGGGCATGGCTTAAAAAATATTTTCCATTTAAAAAACATTTGTTTTGCAGTCTAATTATGGGGTATAAATGCTTGGTATGGGTTTAGTTTGATCCATTTTCATACTACTTGAATTGTTATGTCACTTCCCTTTCTGGTATCCTTGTGGTAACTTAGAAATGACTCTTGAGTCTTGCATAGCCAGTTTTAACTAGCCAAGGCCTGTCCATGAGGCCGTTTGACCGACATGTCAAACAATGTCTGAAGCTGAGACTATTTTTGAGTTAGTGCTTCATGCATCGCTAAACTATTAAGGACAACTATTAGACTCCACAAATAAGTGTTACTAACGGGTATTGTTATAAAGACATCTGTAATTTTACCAACTCTGAAAAAAATTCTAATCGACAGCATGTCATAGACACTTAACTTAACAATTCACAAGTAATATTTCCTTCTGTATCTTCCACAGGCATGCTAACATCGATTGAGCCTTATAACACCTGACAGTTAGTTAAACTGATTAAAACCTGCTTACCACTTTGGATTGCTTCAGCAGATACATCACACTTCAGAACTGATGGCAGGTACTCTTTAACGGCAAGAAAACACCCCCTGCTGAAATATGTGGCTAAACGAAAAAACTGGCAGTCAGCGTAATAATTGTCTTCGCTAACCCTAATGAGGTTCACAAACAAATAGTGGTTGTTTCCAGTGAGCTAATGCTTTCAATTGCAGCCCATTATTCAATCAGCTCTGTTGGGACTGTAAGTCACACACAATCTCCTATTTATGCAAAACATGGCTGTCAGCCTCATCGTCTCATAGGCTGTTATTATCATTATGCGCGGCGTAAGTGTGCCAAATTAATGAACGCTGCCTCTCGCCGTCTAGAAACGTTGACAGCCACCTAATGATGAGGTGCCGTCTACCTGTAAGCTATGGTGTAATTATTATCTCCAACAGAACACACACTCTCACACCGTGGAGAATGATGGTGTAAAAACCTATTCTCAAAAACACAATCACACGGCGTCTGTTCCCGCTCTCTGGTTTTATTTGCTGATGTGTAATAAGGTCCACAGGGCAACTCGCGTGTGTGCATCTGTCTGCGTTTTATTATGCGTGGATCCACATTGGAGCAGAGTTCAGAAGTTCACAGAAACGGGGACTCCTTAGGATTAGGCTTACAAATACAGTACTAAACTCCTCAAACAGGAGTTAGATGAGTATTGTGCAGCCTTGGCAGATTCTCAGAGGCGCTGCGTTCCAGTGGAGGGATATTTTCACATGGTTTACAGCTCTTGATGTCTTAGAGACATAGTAACAAAGCTATGTATAAACAGTTGCAGGTATACTGATTGCTAATTGTTTCTAGCTTGAATATATTCAGTCAACGCTTCCCTATCACTCGCGTTTAGTACAGGCAAATAATCTGTGCTATAACTCAAACAGTGGCAGAAACAACATCACTTGCAATTATGAGTCATGATAAGGAGAGATAATGACTATGCGGGTGTTTATGCTACAATATATTTGCTAATCATAACATGCGTTATGTATGTTTCCTCCTTGACAATGACACTCAAGGGGGTCGTGAGATAACAATTTACAGCCTGCAGATAAAGCAAGCTCAAACAGGGAGGCACTGTCAGCTTTTTGGGCGTTTGGATTCTGTGTAGAAATAGATTCAAACTCAGTTTAGATAAAGTGTTCTAAAGACAACTACTCTAGAAATGTCAAAGCTTTCACCATCCTGGAACAGTCAGTGTCCCATCATCACTCACAGTACAAATCGAAGAGTTTTCCTACAATATACTTGTGTTAAATTTTTAATTTTGAAGAAATTTTAATTTTTAAAGAAACTGGACAGCTTGTACAGCTGAGAATGTGTTGGAATCTGGTTTTCTATGTATTAAAGGGATAGTTCACCCAAAAAATTATGATGTCTTTTACTCACCTCTAAAGCATCCTGCTGTAGGTGTATGTGACACTGTGTATGTGACTGTCTTCTTTCAGGCGAATCCAGTCAGTTATATTAAAAATGGTCCAGACCAAGCCTTTGAATAGGTATATATGAGTGGTAGCTGTATCCAGTGCGGAAGACGTAAAATAAAATGTGTGTATTAGTAATAAATCGTCTTCCACATAGCTCCGAGGGGAGGCCCCCTGTAGGGAATCCATGCATTTTTGTATAATAAATATCCATATTTCAAATATTATAAGCGCTTTTTTTCTCACCTGCTGAAAACCGGAAGCAGTCCCGGTGGATGGCGTTATACGCCGGTGTTACGTGATTAGTGACGAGCACGGAGAGAGAAAAAAAAAAAACATCAGACATGAATTAGAAGCACAAACCAAAGATTTGTAAAAATAAAAATAAAAATGTATATATATATATATATATATATTTCTGATATATTTTGATAGATTTCAATACAAGCCAAGAGGAGACTGGTTTTCCTTTGCTAAATTAAGGAAACGTTTCCCAGAGGCACGTGCGCGATGCAAACATCCAATGGAAATGCTTCCTATTTACACAGTCAGCAGACATGAGAGGAAAGTGCTTAATACGCTTGAAATATGGTATCGTATGCATGCATGGATTCGCTACAGGGGGCTTTATTCACTCTTCAGAGCCATGCAAGAGACATTTTATTACGATTATTTTAGCCTACTCAAAGACTTGAAGAGGTCTGTAAAATTTTTATTATAACTTCGAATTAATTTGTCTGAAAGAAGAAAGTCAAATACACATAGGATGTTTCAAAGGTGACAGGACATTTTTGGGTGAAATATTACAGGTACTGCATTTCCATTTTAATGTCCTTCAAGTTAACATTCTAAAATCATCTGCTTAATATTCATATATTGTATTGCAGACGCTTGTATATAAACAGCTGCTAATGAGGCATCTATGGATATATACAGTACTGTGTGTAAAAGCTTTTAAAGTAAGTCCGTTCATTTGGTTCGACAGTTCATTTTCCGCCACATTTGCAGTTCCCTCAGACAGCTATTTTATTTACAAGTATTATCAACAAATATTGACATTAGGGTTGTGCAAATAATTGAACGCGAGGATCATGAGCATCTCTGTGATTTGTAGTAATTTCCATCAACTGCTTTCAAATGGAGTGGCATTTACTACACAAAGCAGTAGTTCAAGCTACTCAATATTGCATTCTTTATCGTATGCAATACGATATTCCATACCTAAAACTGGTAGCTATATGATATCATAATGGCAAATTTACAGATCTATATAAAAATTAATATAGATTATTGGGAAAGACGAGCACTTGTTGGACAAGGTTAAATTTGCCCCTAAACTTTTCTAAAGTCTCAAAAGGGGTTATGAATCTACTTAATCTAGCTACAAAAGAGCTGAATTGGTAAGACTGGGAGTAAACATTGCAAATCATGTCTGTTGCACAAACAGCGTATGACAAGTCGGGTACCAGAGTCGAATATTTAGGGTTAGGGGTTTTCTTAAAAGAGTATGAGAAATAGTGTTAGTGATACAAGCCTTAGCAAGCACTACTAATAATGTTAGATGTTCCAGGCTGCCTGGAAACACATTTATGCTTCTTTTAATGCATTTTACCCCCCTCCCTACCAACTGTAGAGAAATTACAGCCAAGTACAATAATATATTAAAAACAGCTGCTGTATAATTTGTATTAAACGCGCTTGGGCGCTTCGATATTACCTTTTCACATTTTTTTTTTCTTCGTTACAGTTAATACTTCATTGCCAAAAAGTGCAGTGCACCAAAACAGTTATAAACAAAACAGATAATTAAAGCAAAATGCAAGTTTTGAAGTTTTAATATTTTATTGAGCACTTAAAATACATAGATGAGTCAACATTACTGCTCAGCTACCCAACACAGGTTGTAGTGCATCCGAGTGAGTTACAACAATCACACGGCGAGAGTCAGCCTGAAGGCCTAATCTGTTTTCTTCAAAAATAATTAATAACCCTACAAAGGAAAAGAGCAGAAAGTTGTGTGTGGAAACGCTCAACCGTGAAGTCGCACATACATACACGTGCAAAACACTCTGTCAGCACACATGCGGCGTTTTCAATTCCGACTCTGGCCTGTAATGATTATTAGCGCAGGCTAGCGTGACCAAACAGCCGAAGTAATGTAATTACACCCGTGTCACCGAGCTTCAGTCAGGAGAGAGAAAACGACAGTGTGAGAGAGAGAGAAATGGAAAGGTTTGAGTCCTTTGCCAGCGGGAAGAAGTCCTGAACAAACACTGTCTGAATAGGCTAATTATAACTGATATTTGTGATCTGGATTTGGTGCCAGTGTCCACTTCATATTCGATTTAGCTGAGATAGACTACTTTCCATTACTAAATGATCGGCCTCCAAAAAACATCTTTACACAGACAGACAGGTACAATCTCTCCATGTCAGTCTGTACCCACACATACTCCTCAAAGCCATTTTCTAATGACAGAGAGGGCGCTGTTGAAGGTGAACTGCCCTGGGTGGGATTCTCTGTAGGACAGGAGCAAGGACCCGGCCTCAGCGCTGTGGCCAGCCTGGTGGAGGTCACGGGCGGCCTTCTCCACATCCCATTCCCCCTGAGCCAGCATGTGAGAGACCAGTGAAGAATACAGAGCTGTGTCCACACAACTGATCAACATCCCAGCGTTCAGCAGCAGAGACAGCAGCTCAGAGTCGCACACATCCTCGGTCACCTACAGAGAGAGAGAGAATGAGAAAAGAGAAAGAAATAAGCCATGAGAGGGAAAAAAAAAAAAATCAATTTCAATAAACACTCCAGTGCGACAAACAATCTGTGTCTGAGCAAACCTCAAACTTCACCCAAAAAAAAAACACTAAATATATTACATTTTCCATCTTACATCAACAAGTAATCGTTAAAGCTACATTGTCTTAACAACATTCTTTAACTTTACTATGATTGCTTTAACATTTTCTGTCCTCATAAACATGGCACTGTGTATTTAAGCATTCAAACATGCCCCTGTGCATGTATGTATGTACTGTATGTATGTATATACTGTATATACAGCAAGATAAGAGAAAACCCTGTTACTATCATACATTATATATTTTTAAGGGAAAGATATTGAAATGTAAATCCATTAATCCAGTAATTAAAATGTGTATAATTATAGAAATATCCGGATTTCATTACTTACACACAGCAGGAAACATTTGAAGGATCAAAAAAGTTTATCAAAGTTGTATATACTGAATGCAGACAGGTGCTGGTCATATAATTAGAATATCTTCAAAAAGTTGATTTCACTAATTCAAGAATTCAAGTGAAACTTGTATAATGTATACATTCATTCCACATAGGCTGATATCTTTCAATTGTTTATTTATATTACTTTTGATGATTATAACTGACAACTAATGAAAACCCCAAATTCAGAAAATTTGAATATTGTGAAAATATTCAGTATTGAGTACACCTGGTGCCACACTCTAATCAGCTAATTAACTCAAAACGCCTGAAATGGCCTTTAAATTGTCTCTCAGTCTAGTTCTGTAGGCTACACAATTATGAGGAAGACTGCTGATTTGACAGTTGTCCAAAAGATGACCATTGACACCTTGCACAAGGAGGGCAAGACACAAAAGGTCATTGCAATAGAGGCTGGCTGTTCACAGAGATCTGTGTCCAAGCACATTAATAGAGAGGCGAAGGGAAGGAAAAGATGTGGTAGAAAAAAAGTGTACAAGCAAAAGAGATAACCACACCTTGGAGAGAATTATGAAAAAAACCTATTCAAAAATGCAGTCTACAGCTGGGTTCAGTGTAAGAACCACTACGCACAGACGTATGCAAGACATGGGTCAATGCCGTGAAGAGAGCTGGGACCATCATTTATGAGGCTACTATCAGTAATACACGAAGACGTCATGGTTTAAAATCTTGCATCGCACTGAAGGTTCCCCTGCTTAATTCAGCCCATATCCAGGCCCGTCTGATGTTTGCCAGGGACCATCTGGATGATCCAGAGGAGTTATGGGAGAAAATCCTGTGGTCAGTTGAGACCAAAGTACAACTTTTTGGTCTTAACTCCATTCACCGTTTTTCGAGGAAGAAGAATGATGAGTATCATCACAATAATACCATACCTACAGTGAAGCATGGGGCTGGAAGCATCAAGCCCTGGTGGGGTTTTCTGCACAGGGGACAGGACGACTGCACTGTATTAAGGAGAGAATGTACAGGGCCATGTATTGTAATATATTGGGCAAAAACCTCCTTCTCTCAATGACCCAAAGCACACTGCCAGGAAAACCAAGGAGTGGCTACGTAAGAAGCATATCAAGGTTCTGGAGTGGCCTAGCCAGTCTCCAGAGCTAAATCCAATTGAAAATGTTTGGAGGAAGCTGAAACTCTGTGTTGCTTAGCTTCAGCCCCGAAACCTAACAGATCTGGAGAAGGGCCAAAGTCCTTCCTGCAGTATGTGCAAACCTGTTGAAGAACTACAGGAACCGTTTGACCTCTGTAATTGTTAACAAAGGCTTCTGTACCAAATTTCCAGATTTTCAATTTTTTGACTCAAGTAATCAAATACTTACTTGACAATCATACAATGTGATTTCCAGATTTTTCTTTTTAGATTCTGTCTCTCATAGTGAAAACTCTAGACCCCTCCATGATTTCGAAGTAAAATAACTTGCAAAATCACAGGGTGATCAAATACCTCACTGTATATGCATACACACATACAGTATATACTGTATATATAAAAAACTACGCACACACACTTGTTAATTGAACTTAGAGCTGGGGGATATATATCGAACAATATATTACACGCATCTCCACAGATCCAGCCATAGATCACTGACAAACGCGCTGAGTTTTGCGGGTGATTCAATGGTGCAGCTTCTCAGTGATCTACGGCTCTGTGTATAAGCTGGTGTTCCTTTTGAAAACAGATGATGAAGATGTACCGCTAATCAAAGAACCGGCTTTACTGATGACATGCGCATAATATATCGTTCGACATATATCGCCCAGCCCTAATTGAACATATTCTTTTATGAACATGTTTGATACTGTATTTTAATCACTGAAAAATAATCATCTTAACAAACCAATAAACCTGCCAAAAAAGACAATAATAAACATACTAAATCTTGCTGCCTCCGCCTCAGAATAGAGCTCATAGACTTGCGCCTGCCTTTCCCCTGGGCACACTGCATTCTGTTTATCTGTGTTATCTAGTGGCCATGTTGCACTTGCATGTCTGGAGGTGGTCACATGTGATATAAATGAGCTCAGAGAGAAATGTCCCACCCTTCTGTGACCCCTAGCCTGCTCAGAGAGACCAGGAGCACCTCTTTTCAGCATAAATTATTCAACTGTCAGCTTTAGAGGCGGAGAACACAGAGGAGTGGTACCGTAGGAGTCAGCACACTGGAAAATCAATTATGTGCTAAATTTGATTAAAGGCAAGTCCAAGCCAAGAGATATGATGCCCTTTGACTGTGTGTGTATGAGCGTCCTCATATTAAATGCGATGTGACGTTAATAATGGATAAAAAATACTTAAATCCAGTTTATATATACTGTACTGACCCCATACAAAGGTTTCTAATGCATGTGAATTGAATTCAGATTTACAGTGATCTAAAAGACACATACACACTAAATGTACAGTCACATTAGTGAAGCTTCATGGACAAATAGGTAAATGTTCTATTGCCAAAAGTGTAGCAATATATGCAGATCAAGCAACTTTCTATTGGTTAGCATCATAATTCCACATGACCAACTGTAAGCCGCTGGGTTGGGAAAGCAGTTGACATTCCCGATTGTGTGAACTCCTTTTGAAATGACTGGATTTCACAACGATTAATGATGGCAAAATTGCCCACTACATTTCTCATGTTCGATAGCACATGAACATTTTTTCCATTTTATTCTCTCTATTCACATTTATAACTACAAATGAAAGGGAAAAGCAAATTGTGTGAGAAAAAGAGATGGTAGTTAGTCAAACACACACTACAATTAGATATAATATCAGTGACCATGGCCACATTCATTCATTCACTCTCGCTTATGATTTGTATGTGATTCTGAGAGAAACCAGACTATTAACTGCTGATTATAAGCTGTTTTTATCCTCTCAGTGTGATGGATAATTTAAAACCGGCATGATCTTTGACTTTGTCAAAATCCTCTACAACTGTCGTCATACAGTATCAATCCAGTGTTGTAGTTGAGAAAATTCAATCAAGTTTGAGTGAAGAACAAGATGAAAAGAGTCGAGTTCAAGTCAAGACAGAGACTAAAAGAGGATCAAGTCAAAACTGAATCCACATGCCCCTTACTATATTACACATAAACATAAACCTGGACTCAAGAGTAACGAAAACAAACTTTCGTCGTTCTGTACTAATTACCTAAGGGGTTATTCAATGTCACTGAGCCAATAAGCTTTCAGCATGCTTGCTGTGCCTAAATCAAATGCTGGAGATTAGCTTTTGTGAGGCATCGAGAAAAAATTACAGTACATGACCGAAAAGGCATATTACGTACTCTAACCATCATGCTACATAAGATCACTTTTTAAAGTTATACTATGCTTTTACTCAAAACTCACTACTGAGTGCAATCTCATGTGTGCGTTGGCTCTATGATGTTGCTGAAATAAGCTATTTGTAGACTCTTATATCAAGATAACCGCTACACCCGTGTAGCAATACACCATGTATTGTTTTGATGAGGCAGAATCTCATGAATAATCACATACAAACCATATACTGTTCAAATCAGATAGAAAAAAAACTAATTATGATTTTTTTTTTTCCCTGAGCTATGCATTTGAAATAAAACTGCACAAGTGTCAAAGAAGCCTAGAAGATGTGGAAAATGATCACTTTTTCCACTGATTTATTATATTGGTTACATTTTGTTCTTTTATGCAGTGACTCATAAAAAAAAAAATAAAAAATAAAAAATCTATAAACTGGAAAAAACAAACAAACAAAAACAATGTTTTTTTGTGATAACGTGTAATCTTGTTACAACCGATTTTGTAAATTTGCTATATCTACAAAAAATATCATTCAGGAACCATTGAAAATCAAGGTTAATGTTTGCCAGCCCCTTCACACCAAGTTCTAAAAAGAATCTGATGAAAAAAATTCATATAAACAAAAAGTGTCTACACCACAAATATAATAATAAAGGCACAGATAAATAATATTGTTGGAATAATTTTCACAACGATTTTTTTCCAGCTGATGAATGACAAAAATATTGACAGCCAATCAGAATCCAACCTGCTATAACAAGCTTAAGATTTAAAGCGGCAGACGTGCGTGTGCTTACAATAAACAGATGATATAATTTGCTGGTGCGGATGCTAATATCGTTATCTTTAGTTATCTTCCTTGTTTCGAACAGGTCTTTAGTCATTAGACTGAACGAGCTGGTCTTGACTACAGTAATATATCACTCTGCATGTCTCCTTCTCTAATAACAAAATATTCCAAGTCAATATTTAATGTCCCTTTATTTATTTATTTGCTTAGTTGATGAGTTTTGATTTGTGACAGTGACTGATTATTTGTTACTTACTTACCTAGATATCAACTCTAAAACTATAGCTCTATAAAACACATAATTATAAAATAAAAGATTCAAAAAAAGATCTAAATTAAAAACCACTTTGAAGGCCATACGTCAGTTGTTATTAGTGGTCGTTTTACTAGCAGAAGTAAATGAGTTTGAAATGAACAGCATCTGGAGGAAGTGAATTACACAGGCATGATTATGTTACCAAGCAAGCTTCAGAACGGTCCGTGTGACTTCTGCCACACCAAAGAGCCAGACTGGCTAATCCCAGGAGTCATCATCGACAATGCACATGAACGTTAACAGCAAGACATCTCATCTTTGACTCTCTTCATCCAGACCCAAAGCTGCATTTCACAGGATGCGACCACACTATTTTTTTTTACATTAAATTTTACATTTACATACATTTTTCGTTGACTCATTATCTTGTACAGTATATGCGATGGTGAATTTCTCTTTCTCTACTCAAAGCCTTGTAGTACTTTTACACTTTTATTTCTTCTTTCCAGCCAAGACGTCTGTGGAGAGCCTTTAGAGACAGCACAGACGGAGCTAAAAGGTCGAAGAACAGCAAGTGCAATGTGAGAGAGCAAGAGCGAGTGAAAAACAGAGAAAGAGTGTGTTAGAGAAATTGAGAGAGGAGGATGGAAGGAGAGAGGAAGGAAAATAAGAGAATGAAGGAAAAAGGGAAAAGCATGGAGAGAGTCAGAGCTAAAATGTCGAGCGCTGAACTGTGAAGAAAGATCGGCCAGCTGTAGAAACCACTTCATAAAGAGGGAGAGAAACAACGAGAAAGCCAAAAACAGCATGAAGGAAGAGAGAGGGCTGGCATGTGGCATATAACGTTTCAAATGCATTCCGATGATAAAAATCATTTGAATTTCTCTTCATTTGAAAGGAATAAAGATGTGAATATGAGAGAACAGTAATGTGCTGGTAAGATATTTTACTCGTCACCTCCTTCCAACAGACAGACTAGAGCAATTCCCTGTTTCTCCTTGATTGAAACTCCATTTCAAGGAGAAAAATGAGAGAAAAAAAGATGCAAATAGCACTTACTTATACAGTACCATATACTGTCTATTCAGTCAAATCTAAATATACATAAGTCACAATGGATAAATTTGAAAAAATAAGGGCAAAATACAGATAAGTTGCATCGTGGTATGAGTCACAATTTATATTAGCTATTTTATTTAGCTACGTTCAGGAATAAATGTTAAAGGCATTTATTTAAAAGTGTAAAATAAATTACAGGGGCATTCATTATAAACAACATTTATTAAAACCAACAAGCTGAAATGAATTTAAAGCAAAACTCAATTACCAGAATGTAGGAGAACTCTAAACAAATAGAATTCACGTGCAATGGTTTGTCTAACATGAACAAACTCTTGTTAGATATTGAATGTGAGAAGAGAATTTACCAACAGTGACCAGTATTTAGTATCATTTGCCAAATTTGAAAAACATAAAAAAAAGAGAAATGACTTTATTTTCACAAGAAAAATATTTTTTGCCACATTTATTTAACCACGTGCAATGTCAAGACTTTAAATAAACTAATACATTGCAACATGTTTGAGATTTACAAAAACTGCCTTATTTCATTTATGCCTAATATCAAGGGCATAATGTTCCAAATAAATGTTATATATATATATACACAGTACATAGATGTACTGTATAAGCAAACAAAAAACTGAGGTAGGCACATTAGTGAGTGAGGAAGGAATGACTTTAAAAAGAAAGTAAGAATAAAAATAAAGCAGGTAGTAATGAGGGACGAATAGATTGATGAATGTATGGAGATATGAATGTATTTATATATGGATGGCCAGTCAGGAGTTTCTGGCATGGCAGTAAGTATGTGTCAGAAACAGAGAAGAAACAGACAGCAGATCTATGCAATCCCTCTCCTCTAGACAGACAAGCACAGAAAATGAACAGAATGAAGAGACCGCATACAGATGGCATCAAAGCATTTCACTATATTCAGCTACAGGTGTGTGTATACAGTCATGTATCGCAACCCTCTTTTAAGTTAATTCTTCAAATATTTGCTGTTGTATTATTAATATACGCTTGATGAGCTGTGCTTATTGATCCACTACTGCTGCCAAAATTATACACTGAATTGCATTTAATAATCTTTCTTTCTGTCTTTCTGTCTGTTTTTTCTGTCTGTCTGTCTTTCTGTCTGTCTTTCCCTTTCTGTCTGTCTTTCCCTTTCTGTCTGTCTTTCCCTTTCTGTCTGTCCGTTCGTCTTTCTGTCTGTCCGTCCGTCTTTCTGTCCGTCCGTCCGTCCGTCTTTCTTTTTGTGTGTCCGTCTTTCTTTCCGTCTGTCTGTCCGTCTTTCTGTCTGTCTGTCCGTCTTTCTTTCTGTCTGTCCGTCTTTCTTTCTGTCTGTCCGTCTTTCTGTCTGTCCATCCGTCCGTCTTTCTGTCTGTCCATCCGTCCGTCTGTCTGTCCGTCCGTCTGTCTGTCTTTCTTTCTTTCCGTCTGTCTGTCTGTCCGTCTTTCTGTGTGTCTGTCCGTCTTTCTTTCTGTCTGTCTTTCTTTCTGTCTGTCTTTCTT
Source organism: Enteromius viviparus (assembly GCA_032353835.1). Lineage (NCBI taxonomy): Eukaryota > Metazoa > Chordata > Actinopteri > Cypriniformes > Cyprinidae > Enteromius > Enteromius viviparus. The sequence continues at coordinate 5,319,423 of JAUCNO010000386.1, read as the reverse complement.
TCTGTCTTGTCTTTCTGTCTGTCTTGTCTGTCCTCTCGGAACAATATCATTTCATTGGATCTACTTCTAGTTTGGAGTCCAAAATATATTCTTTTGTATTCTGCAGAGGTAACAAGGTGACCGGTTTGGACATTTTGAACATTGCTAGAAAAGAAGAAAGAGTGAGTAAATTTACCTCTTCCTTCAAAAATGCCATAAAAATTAACTTGTCAAGCTGAACAAACAATATTTGAGGCTGAATATATTGCTCACTACAATCAGTGGTCCAAAACATCAATTGCTTGATTTTTTTGTTATGGGAAAATGTCCTTTAAAGGCCCCGGCAGTGAGGTTAATGAAGCAACTTTGATCACACTGGAAGTCAGAAACATGAGCACACCAAGCCATAAATATTTTAGACCATAATCTCATAAATTGCCAGAATAAAATGCCCCATACTCTCTAGGGTGGTCTTTCATCTGTGTGTGTACATGTAGGTCTGGTTGCATGTTTGTTAGTGGGACTGTGTCTGTGGAAGATGAACTGATTAAAAGCATAAACATGCAAACAAACACAAAAGCGTTGGTTTTTCTATCATAGTAGTCAGTTTGTGACCTACCTTTTTTTTTATCTTCATGAGCTAATGATTTTTTGTATCCTCTAACCCTACCCTCAATTCATTAGGACATTATTTATTTGTTTATTAAGCTATTTTGTTGGGAAAAGATTCAAAAGATTTTTTCTATCCCTGTGTGCACATTTTGTCCTCACACAAGTTAAATGATGCATTAACAAGGCCTATTTACAAATCCACACAATGTTCACTAATATCTGCTAATGCACACATGGAATATGAAAAGAGCTCATTAAAAATGTATGTTTTTGACTCAGTCTCTTTCTGTTTTGATTTTTGTCTTTTGTGCTGGTTGCAATGCAGCTATAATTGGAATGACGGAGGGTGTTTGCCGTCTTATAAATGATGCATGCTTGGCTTTTCTTTTATCATTTAAATCATAAAGCAGGTTTAAAATCAGGACGAGGAGCGGGTCCAAAACACCACTGGGTCTCTGTGGTACCCATTTCAATGCAGCGCTTGTGAAAACACCAAGCGCTTTTATTATTACAGATGATAGCGCTAAAGGAGGGGGTGGATGAGAAATATATAACCACAAACTATTACCCGCATATTGGAGATCAGCAACAATCTAATTAGATGTAAATCAGAGAGGGTAAAAACGAAGGGAGGTAGAAAAGAGATTCACAATCACAGCAAATAATTGACAAATCTGGTCCACGCTGCGGTGTATTTGTCCAAAAATGTCCTACTCATGAAGAGACCATATGACTGAAATGTAAAGGGATCAACAGTTTTTCATCTGCAATTTAGGGACACTTCTTAAACAGATTCAGCTGCGCTGCAAAATAATCTTTTACTTTGACAGACAGCTTTGTAAATTTTGTGTCACAATTTATTTTTATCCATCACTGTAACGCTTGATGTTGTAATGTGATAATCTAACAAGAACATATGTGGCAAAATATCTGTTAAGGTCTACCATACCATGATGCAGTATTCTGCTCTCTAAACTAACAACAATCAATGCAGCTTTTATTAATCTATGGTAATGATATTTCTGCATACACTAATACAATCTATTAACATCAGTTGAAAGTTATTACTGCATTATAAACAAACATTGCATTATAAACAAACATGAATCAAAAATTAACAAACTGTTATATTAAGAATTGAAATGAGACAAGATTAATCAATTCTGCAAGCATTTTGTTTTTAATGATACCTAATGCATTAATTATTATTAAATTATAAAACGCATAAATTTTTTTTTTCTTTTGTTTAATTCTGATACATATTAAAATATCATCACTGTGGGTAAAATAAATTAAGCCATTTAAAAGTTCAAATGTAATATTTCTAATATTTGTTTTGCTTTGGAAACCATGGTGCATTTTTATTCAGGATTTAATCAATTAAAAATAACAAAGGAACATTTTTTTAAAACATAAATCCCTTGCAACATTATAAACATGTACTATACTATACTATACTATACTAATATTATAATACTGTCTCTTTTAACCAATTTAATTCAACATATACATTTTTATCGGTCAAATTTTTTTTTAAATCTTTCAATATTTGTAAAAGCTGGTACAGAAAATTGTTTGCCAGCCTCTGAATAGATAGATAACACAAGACACCAAAATAATAGATGTGAAAAGAAGAAAAAAAAGGAAGATGATAGCAAGCAAGAAAACTATAAAGGTGCTGTGCCGAGTTGACAGAATTTCCCTGAATCAATAATGACAAAAACATTGTTTTTTAAGTCAGGAATTGTTCTAAAGTAAAGGTAATGGACTGAGAACTAAAGTGCCAACAATTTCCCAGCAAAATAGCTTCTGGGAGATTTTGCTGAATGCTGGCATGCCTGGAGATAGAAAGAAAAAAAAAAAGAATGACCCTTCTAAAAATGGCCTATACCGAAGTCATTCGGCGGAACTGTCGACTACTGTCCTTTTCTTTCATGTCCTCTTTCTTCACACTACAAGCCCATTCATTCGCATTTCCTGAACTGTGATTTCTTGGAAAGACCAGGTCTATACAAACAATGGCATCGAGTGAACTCCAGCAGAGAAGAAAATGAAGGAATGATTGTCTTAATGGTGAACTCCTTACATCTCTAGAGTCAAATCTTCACAGACCAATAGATTCTGACATCCGGGTTCAATTCCAGACACTTTCTTACATCAATTAGCCTTAAACAGTCTAATTGAAGCTTTTTGCCTGTGCAAATGCTTTACAAGATGATTTTAATGGCGAGACTGACAAGGCTGTCAAGTAAACAAATAGACACACGACTCGCAAAATTAATAACAGGCCACTTTGCAGAAATTGCAGAAAAAATAGATAATAAAAGAACACAATGACCTACATAATCACTTCATAATTTCCTCTCTATTTTTGATTGTTGTTCTTAATTAAACAAAATAATCACCATAAAACAACCTCAGAGTATAATAAATATGCTTATTCAACCTGATTCATATTTCGGAGCAATAAGTCCATTATAAAACACAAGCTTATAATGAGCGGGAACAATGCACATCAGATCGCCCAATACAAACAAAGACGGGCCGAGCGCTGTGTAATTGCTCCCGGTACAGAAAGCCAATTGAATGGCACTGATGAGTCTATTCAAATATAATCGTGAGGAAAAAGGAAGCACCGGGGCTGAGGTGTGACCGAATACGTGTGGAGAAGACAGAGCTGAAGCAGTCAAAGATGAATGATACTTGATTACTTTTGTAAAGATGACGCATGTTGCTGCTCGACATCGCTGCTTGGAAGTCCTCGCTCAAAAACGTACATAAAGAATTAAGACGTTGTCTGGTATGAATTATTCAGCTATGTTAATGTGGTTAAATGTCGGAAGACGAAGTTTGCCAGGAGTGAATTTACGCAAAACAATGATAATGATAAAAATAAAACTAACATAATGACAGTTGGAACTGCTCTTTTGAGAATGCAGCAAAATGTCAGGCTTTCAGTAAGCAACAGTTTAGAAGGGGAAATGAGGACAAGGTGTGTGTGTGTGTGGAGGCTGGAGCATGGCAGAAGGGGTACTAAATAAATCAATGTCTTGAGCGTTCAGAGGGGAGTGCCCTTGTGAAGCAAACTCCTTCTTCCACTGATGTCAGATTGTGTTGATGGATTACAACATGATACACTTACTGAGGAAAACAGGAAACAAACCACAAATCACAACATTTTGTTTGATGAATTAATTGTCTTGTTTAAAAGAAAAAAGTGAATAATGTTATTAAACTATATATATAAAAGACTATATAAAGAAGAGCAATATACACAACCATTCAAAAGTTTGGGGTCAGTACATTTTTATTATTTTTTTATTTGAAAGAAATACATTTTTTTATTCAGCTAGGATGTGTTAAATTGATAAGAAGTGATGACAAAGATTTATATTGTTAAAAAATATTTACATTTTTAATGAATGTTGCCATTTTGCCAACATTGATAATTTTAACAGTTACATCATAGAATGATTTCTGAATAACCACGTGACACTTTAGACTGGGGTCACAGAAATAAATTATATTTTAAAGTATTGTAGAATAGAAATGCATTATTTTAAATAGTAAAAATATTTCACAATATACATTATCAAATAAACAAATATTACTGTTTCCAAACTTTTGA
>JAUCNO010000386.1:5299144-5313357 GCA_032353835.1 Enteromius viviparus | reverse complement strand
ATTCCTATCTTTGTGGGGACAATTGGTCCCCACGGGGATATAAAAACCTGTCCACACACACACACACACACACACACCTAGTGAGCTCCCTACCAAGGCAGCTTTTCAAGGTGCCATAGGCACGAGAGGCACATTTCTGGCTCAAAAGCTGTTCCTAAACATTATTATGATTGCTTGAATTCCATATATACTGCCATTCAAATGTTTGAGGTCAATAAGGTATTTTAATTGACTTTAATTTAGTGACTCTCCTACACTGGTAGCTTGCAGGCAGCAAGGCAACTGGAACAGAGATGTAGACTGCAGTTTCTACCATCGTGCACATTCCTATGGGAGCACGTCGTGTGACACGGTGAAGGTGTGTCGGTAATGAGTTGCGGCAGTATCTGCTCGATAAGAGTGCACTGTAAAAATGAATCCATATATTTCCATATACAAATGGCTCCATGTGTGCATTTAAGAAAACCACAGGCTGACACAGACTGCCTGCTACTATCCTGCACACAGGACACCAGCTACAAACCTGCCAATCAATCACAGCCACTGTCACACAGGTCAGGAAAGTGAGAAATTGTGAAGGGGGAGGAAGAACAGCATGATAAGAGAGAAAGAGAGAGAAAAAGGGCAAGCAACATGGCCACTTACATAACGTTTAACGAGGTCATATGATGCGATTTCAAGTTTTTCTTTCTCTTTCGAGTGTTGCAGTACAAGCTTAAGATCACTTCAGTTTCAAAACCAAAGAGATATTCTTTATGAACGTTACGACTTATCTACAAAACTCCACCATCTTCATGTGTGTGTTGCTGCGGTGCCACGTTCTGGAGAAGCTGTGTTTCATTGTGAAAGTAAAACTACAATTTTGTGCTTCCAAAAAAGGACACAACTAGAAATCAGTGGTTAGGTTGTCTTTACACTTATCCAGAACAGTTCAACAAATATTAGAGGGTTTTCAGTGCATTTAGGGAGAATTGATTCCTAAACCCGGAAGAGCAGCCTATGCCGGCTTTCCGCAGAGACTATAAAATGAGGCAATTCCAACTCTGCAAGGACAGTCTTGTGCTTCTGCCTCACAGTCTGACAGTAAGTTACGTTTTCTTATCAAAAGAACCTGCTACGTACTATTGAAACCCAAGTTGAAATAAAAGCCTAATTTATAATGACTTTTGTTGTTTTGGTGTCATATCGCCAGGACACGGCATCACATTGGTAAGGGGTGTAACATTTCCATTACACGCCTTAGGTATTTGGCTAATCACAACACACTGGATAGCTAGCCAATCAGAAATCAATCAGAAATCAAATTTACAAATAGACACGTTTCAGGAAGGCTGGTTTAGAGAAGAAACAATATTGTACAGTATGTGGAAAATAATGTGTTTTTTGAACCGCATAAACACATTGCATTACACCAAATACAAAAAAGAATGTTTTTTTTAGCAACATCATATGACCCCTATAAGGCCCTGTTTACAGTTAGCATCCATCTAAGATGGTCAAGTCACAAGAGGACAGTAACATTTAGTACATTTTGTTCGTGTGTGTTGAGAAATTACCTCTTGGCTTGTCTTGAGTGACAGAGGGAAGGAATGGCTCAGAGTCTCTAGATGGGCAAGTGACTGCTGTATGTGAGTGAGAGCGGAGTCAAAGCTGGAGGCGGAGTTCTCGCTTCTGTCATCATTACCCTTTTTCTTACTCTTCTCGCTAACGCTTTTTAGAGCCTTCTGTGCACGCTTCGTGATCTCCAGCCTGGCCTCTACAGAGAGCTAAACACATACAGAAAACACACAAAAGAATGTTAAATCTGTTTGTAAAATTGTTTCGTTGCATATTTTTATGTCAGTTGTGTAAATATGATGATACCCTTTTCTACATAAAAGCGTCTTTTTATTTTCATGTCAATTAAAATACATGATATATACACTACCATTATAAAGTTTTATAAACTTTTTGAAAGAAGTCCCTTTTGCTTGCTGTACTTATACAAATTTATTTTATAAAAAAACTGTAAAACAGTGATAATGTTAAATATAAATCACACATTTACTATTACTGTGCTCAAGAAATGTCTTATTATCAATATTGAAAACAGCCGTGCTGTTAGCTATTTTTGTGAAATTTGCAATTTATTTATTTATTTTTGTTGATGAATATTAAGTTCAAATATAATTTGAAATATAATTTGTTTATTATATTATAAAGGCATATAAACATAAAAGGAAAGGCGACATTTTGGTAACACTTTATTTAAAGACTTATAGACTTATAAAGTATTATTAGATTTACAAAGTATTATTAAATATTATTCCTAACATGCGTTAAAACGTCTTGTTGTAAATATTAAGCGATTTTAAAATGCATAGTGTAACAATAAATTGATAGGTATTATATTGTATATTAACTGTGGTTACAAGTATTTATGAGATGAGTACAATAGATTAAAAGCATGGCATTATTAATGCATTAAAAATACTTTTAGAATGCATTATACATAAAGGCTTTAAGTAAAGTGTTTCCCACAATTTATTTAAATATTATATATGAAAATACTCTTTCGTATTGCAGCTGAATTTGATTTTGTGTGTTTACCAGTTTTAACAATGAACATTGTACAAAATTATAATTTATAACTTTTCCACCAACCAAATGACTAATTTGTGAGATTGACTAGTCTTATCACATCCCTATTTTTCATTCTGTTTAGAAACGTCATGAAACTACACAAGAAGCTCACATGTACAAGCAGTTTTTCATTATTGTAACCATAATAAATAATCCCTATAATAAAAGTGACTAGATCTAAATTCTTTTAATAGTCACCCACATGATCCAATATTACAGAAGCTACCCAAAATCGACCCACAATCGAAAATGAGAAACATGCTCATGCTTTTCTGCTTATAATAGCATTCAGGCAGCAACGGGCCGTTATTCTGCTGCATATCACTATTATAATCCCCAACAGTAATGATGTGGCATAATTCGGTCTCATCCCATTTCTCATCCAGATTCATCTCGCTGAGAACACTTCACATGCCTGGATTCATCTTATACTATTTACCTCCAACACTCTCCTCCCACGCTCTCCTACTGTCATTTACGAACACGTACGTTAACTGTATTTACTCACGGTTCACACACACAGTCTACGGCAGAAGCATGGCAGATGTCATTGGCTGCTTTTCCCTGTGGTATTCTTGAGCACCAAATCAATGCGGCTCTCACCTTAATGGTGGGAGTGGGTGTGTGTTTATGGCAATGAGTGTTTGTAACTTGCTTTCTGCTAACTCTTATCATTATAACATTATATCAGCATAACAATCATTACAATAACATCATCTGAACACTCCAGGGTCCACTGAGCATCAGCGATTAGCCTTTTGATTACAGAAGCTCATTTAGGATGTTTGCCACAGGGCCATGAGTATGTATCTTTTTTGTATGCATGTGCATGTTTGACTTGCAGGCAGAATAAATAGAAAATGAAGCCATCTGTGAGAGACAGGAGGAAATGAGAGGTGCTAAAACATCAAACAGCCCTTCGTAGACATGAACATGTCCAGAGAAGTCTGTGAACACACCATATACATAAGTTATGGCATATACATGTGAATGTGTTGATTTGAATTTGATTCATGTAAATTGGACAGCAGCCTTTAAACATGTCAATCTGGCAATCTGGAGTTTATGAGAGAATTTCAGTGGATACAATATGGAAAACACATTAATAATTATTAATGTGACTGACTAATTAAGTGACTGACTGTATTTAAAATAAAAACAGATCTATTTGCATATGCATTTATAATCTTGTCTTGTACTCGCAGGAATTTCAGAGTAGTGTATAAACCCTCAAAACGCACTCCTTTACTGCATTGGACTCACCTTATTGGTTGCTTCAGGGGAAAAGGTAATGGCATCCAAGAAATTAACAGAATCTGTGGGCAAAAGTCGGTCAAAGTACTTGGCACAGGTGTCATAGGCATGCAGGAAGTCGTGATCACTCTGGGGGGCTTTTTTCAGCACATGTTGATCCCCTTCCCAGAACAGTTTATAAAGCCAGGTGGCATGTACAGCGCTAGAGGTAAGCGCTTCGCCTCCCTTCTGCGGGATTCGAGGGGCCAGTTTGGAGATTGACAGGACATTCTGGCTGGTCAGTATCGGCTCCAGAGCTTTCAAAGGATCAGAATCCTCATCTGTCAACTTCTTATAGTCCAGACCTAAAGAACACAACATTATGATTTCAGCATCACATAGAATACAGTCAGGGGCAAGTAGTCACACTTACTTCTGCAGTGAGTATTTCTCAAGATGTGTGAGTTCAATGTCTTTAATCAATTTCTGTATAGGCACATACGCCATTTTGCACATTATTCACCAGTGCACTGAACACACCGACCTTTTGTGACCATGCTGTCACAGTATAGGGGCAATTTGACACACTGGAATCTGGTATGTGAAATTTCTCCATCTCTGCTAATCCAAAATACATCGGACATTTATTGTAGTTTCAAGCTTTTATGTGGTTTCTATTTGTGTCAGTCTATGTGAATAGGTGTAGACTTGGCATGCCTCCAGGATGTATCAAGTCAGACAGGCAACATTACACTGACACACAAGTCCTCATCAGGGCATTAAATATTGAAACACCTGCCTCTGAGAATGGGCCCATCTCACGACAGGGGCCAGAAGGGCACTCAACACACACACACACTAACAGACAGAGGTGTGGGGGAAAAAAGGTGCTATCTCTCTCCCTTGGGTTGTGCCAGATGCTGTGAACAGTCTTTACAGGACTGTGTCTGAGAGCATGTATACGACAGAGTGTGTTTTCGGTGCCTACAAAGTGTGAGTGTTTAAAAGGGAAGGTAGAGTTGAGACAGAAGAAAGTGTGGTGTGAAAACTCTGACATACTCCCTTATCAACTTTAAATAAGCAGACATCATAAGTTCTAGTTCTTTTCAGAACTACAGTAAGTCAAAAGTCTGTCTTAAAGGTCCCATATTGTACACCTTTTTAAAGTTTTATTTTAGCTGATGATGTCCTTAAGAATAAATATTTGCAGTATAAGTAACAAAAACCATCTCAATATGTATTTAACGCTCCGCTCTCATGAGCTCTTTCAAAAAATAGGTCCATTTTGGTTTGTATAATTAACATTCATGAGCCTCTCTTCTGATTGGCTTGTTTATTCTGAGTGACACACGACTATGCAAATGTACAACCATCACAATTATGTGCAAAACAAAGGCAAGAAGAAGGCGCACTATTCAAGACAGCACATATTCGGGCAACACAGGGAGCTTGAAATATCATCTTGTTGTGATGTTGGGTACAAGACTCAACATAATACAGCCTCAAATTAAAAATAGGATCGCATACCTGAAGCAACTGCCAGACAAAATGCTGACGACAGCTGTGGATAAATGTGATAAAATGAGCGGACTAGACAAACGCTTTCTTGCTCCATCTAATTTTATCCAAAAAGAAAAAAATTACTATTGACCCAAAACTGAACTCTTTGTCTCTATAAATGTGTGTACAGTATGTGTATGTGAGTAATAACTAATTGCATATTTAAAACTAATTAAGGGGGTATGCAAACAAAGATAACAATTCACATAAGTACATAACTCTCAAACAGTTATGAGTGAATGATCCCTGTTAAGTTTGTCATTGTCACCTGCATCAACAATACTGGAGAGAGAGAGAGAGGGGGAGAGAGAGAGAGAGAGAGAGAGAGAGAGAGGGGTAGCTAATAACCTAATTTCACCCTCACTCCATGTCTCATGTGCTTTACAATAATCTTTCTTTTCTTATCAGAAAAGAACAAAAATCTATTGTATGCAGGCTAATTAACATTCCTCTATTACCTTCACTGGCACCCTCACAGTTCAGTGACCCATTTCCTGTTGCTCAGCTGGAGAGAGATGTGCCATTACATGGGGAATTTCTGGTTATGGTGTTGATTGACATGCTTGCAAGCAGGAGCTGAATTATCGCTTTATTTGTGTTACCAGGTCGGCTAGGTATTGATTGAATCCTCTTTTCTTGACAACGATTTTACAGTCATCTCTCTTCCAGCTGCAACCAACATTTTTGCAACACAGGCTTTGTTCACAGAGTAAAGATTTCATATTCAAACCTGATCTTTAAATCTGACTAACCACTTTGGAAGCGACCAAATCAGATCCGTTTGTTTAGATTTTGGCCGGTACTCACCGACGGCGACGGCTTTGAGCTTCTTGAGCAGTTTGAGGTGCGTGTCGGGTTTCATAGCCGCTTGAGGGAAGTAGTTCGCACAGCCGCAGTTCTCCAGAAGAGTGAAGTAGAAGAGAAGCCGGAGCTGGTCGGTCCCGGCTATACTGGGGTACACATATTTAGTCATGTGCATGTGGAACGACTCTGGGTTGGTCTTTAGCGTCTCAAACAGGCCCAGAGCTGCTGTCCTGTCCTCGATGTCTTTGGTGGAAAGCCTGAAGGACGACAAAAATGAGAGATGGATGGAGATGCAAGACTGGAAGGTGAGGGAAACGAGGTCTGTTGAAGCAGTGATCACTCAACCTTTGCAAATTGCTTGTAGAGAATCAATTAAGGCAATGCGGAGGCATTTTTCCCCCCAATTGTCTCCCGAACCAGATGAGGTACATTAAGGTCGCAGTTAATACGCTGTGATGGCCCACTCGTGCTGGAGAATTGATTTTGTTTAATCTAAAAGAACTTCGTCAAACTACTTAAAGTCCATTAAACTTTATTCACTGTGGTTTGACCACTTCCAGGAGCAAAAAAAATAATCATTTTCAAGCAGTGAATTATAGCTTATGGCCAGCGTTTACTGACCCACCATAAATCTGATGTCAGGTTTGGTTTCTATGGGTGTCATGTTTTATGTTAGCGCTGCTCTGATTTCCATAATTTATCTCCACGGTGACTTCATAAGCAGGCGTGCGGACTGGCCCTCCACCTCACTCTAATTGAATGGCTTTTCAGTAAAGATAAACAGCTTTACTGCACCACAGAAATATCCCATAGCAATTCTGATGCATGGGAATGTTTTATAGAGTTGGGTTATCAATAAATTACTATGCGAACCTTCAGTGACTGCCAAGTCCATTTATCCAGCAGGTCTGCTGATGCTGTACATGAGTGCGTAACGTGCGAGAGGGAAGGGCTTGGAGAAAGAGGCGTAGACAGAAAGAGAGGAAAAAGACATAAAAAGCATGCTGACTCGCAAACAGGACAGGAAATAAAAGATGGAGTCAGATAAGTGGGTTGCACAGACCTCCAGAGTGGGAGAGAAAAAGGCCACTTAAAAAAAAAATGCTTCTGAATTTTATTGCACGTTTGCACTTTTTTAAACATTGTTATTGCCATTTTTTGATTGTTTAGGCAATGTGAGATGATGATCTGAAATGCAAGCAAATTAATTAGTGAACAGTTGAAATAAAAGTTTTCTAATGACACAGTAAAATCTACAAATGTAAAAAATGAAACAGTCCTGCAAATGACGCAAAGGAATGAATAAACAACTACACTATCAAGTATTTTTCTGCTGTTATTGTTGCTAACTGAAACATGTAAATTTAAAAATGTATTTAATGTAAATCGGTGTTTTTGTTCACTTTTATGCATTCATTGGTTCTTGATAAAGTTTTAATTACATTTTGTGTAAAAATATGCAAAAACACGGGGAAACGTATGGGGGTGCAGTACTGCAAACGAGTTACTAAAAGACACTGTAAGAATATTAAAGGCATAAATCACACTTCTATTGTTAGTACCATGTTGTCTACAAGACTTTTTAAAATCTTATTTAATGGAAGATACAGTAAAAATAGCTAAATTTTTGAAACATTATTTTTCTATTTTCATATATTTGAAACAGCTATTTTAAAGTTGACTTTTTAGCAGTCACAAAATCATTGTAATATGATTCTATGATGCTAAAGAAGCATTTGTTATTATGTTTTCACAGTGGCCTATGCCACTTTAAATCATCTTGATTGGTCCAACATCTATTCCAATAAAAATACCTACAAAATGTACAAATGAAAAAACAAGTTTGGGCCCCTACGGCGTCCCTCTGTGTGCCTCTATTCTAGACAAAAAAATACAGAAACATACATACAGGTCTTAACATTTGTGTAGATAAACACCGTTCCAGCATGTTCTTATTGTGTTACAGCTAATCATATTCAGCGTTAATGATACAAAATGAGTGAGCTGAGGGGTTCATGTGGCCATTTGGACAGAGCTCAACACCTATCCATTGTCTACAGAGCGTAACCCCTATAGACTTTAACTCATGTTTAATGGATATGACTACACTGGCTGGAGGCACGATGTCCTGGGGCCAGAAAGAGAGACAGAAAGAGCAATTCAGGGAGAGGAATGCAACACAAGCTGGAAAACAACAGCAGGCCAGAACAAACAGAAGAAAAGAGTAAGAAGATAGCAGAGACAAAACAGGTAGGACAGAAATTACAGGAAGGAAATGCAGCAGGGGAGAGATAAAGAGGGGGAAAGAGGAGCCTCTGACTGCAGTCTGCTTATTAACACAGAATAACTGCTTTTAACAGGATCAATACTTCACTAAACACAGCAGCCATTAATCCTGTCTCCTACTGCAATTACAAACCAAAGAACGGATAAAGGGTGTGTGTGTGAGAGACACAGAAGCAGAGACTGAATTCAAACGGAATTCTTCACTCAAGGGCAGACTGAGGCACTATCACTAGCCCTCTTCAATATATATGATATTCTCTAATTTGATTGGCCAAGGGTGTCCAATAGAATACGTGTCACAACTAGGCAAGAAACGTATGTGTGTGGCTTCAGCTATGGTTGAAAATTAGTGAAAACCTCAGCTTAATGAAAAAATAGAAAAGAAAGCAAAAAAGGAATTTGATGCCAACAAAATGTCTGTCCAATTTGAAATAGCAATTAGAATCTGGCTCGAAGCACATTCGGCTATAGAAGCTAATGCATTATATGGCAGTCAGTGTGGGGTCTTCTACTGAATCAGGAATTTGAAAATTGGAATAAAAACCCATTTGAAGTTACCCATGCTGAGTTTTGTAAGAGCATATTCAGGGTACACAGTGTACCTAACAAAGCACTCTGGGCAGAATGAGGTCAAAGCCCTACAGTATATTAATCTGCATTGAAAAATGAACCAATGGAAATATCTACAACCAAGCAAAGTCAATTACCGTATTCAAGTTTCCAAAAGCCATTAAATTAATTCAGAGAAGAGCCCATTCAGGTGGTCCAAAGCATGACTAATATGACTGAAATGACTAACAAGAATCTGGCTTAGCCAAATGATCAGCGCACATAAATAAACTGACTAAATAATTGCAATGTCATTTGACCTCAAACTGAACTATATGACAACAAAGCACCAGAGATAAACATGACTTGGTGCAGACTGAACAATCAGCCTGGCATCAAGGGAAAATGGATATAGACAAAGCAGCTGTCCAGAAAAGCCACATAATTTTGGACTGACCATCTGGCCCATGTAGGATTCAGGAAAACTATCCCAGATTTCTGACTGCTATAAAGCTCACATAGTAAGACAAAGGGTTGAACTCTTTCACATCTTGAGTGAATACGTATCAAAAGATGTTTAACAGGCGAAATTAAATCTAAGCATTTACATAACATTGTTATGCCTTGTGACAAACTAAATCAGACACCAGGAAAAGAAAAAACTAAACAAAGAACTGGCCTTTTTTCAAAGCCTTTGAAATTATATTATATAACCACATCATATGCAAATCATGGAAAATAACATAATCGATGCAAAAGACATGTTTACAAGTCCTCATCCGTCAACAAAGCCAGTTTACTAACAAATTAACGAACAGAAACTGAAATACAATAAAACTTTTGAGTAATTGCTAAAGTTGCTCAAACTCCCTCCGGTGCCATTCTCTTTTGATAACATCTTTGATGGGGGGATTTTAGTGATTTCATGTTCTACACAAAAGCCACGAAAAAACCAAACCAACAAAATAAAACAGAAGCCTTGGGGATGCTAATGAGCATGCGAGGACTCTCACAAGCGAAAAAAAGAAAAAAATTGGAAAAAAGAAAAAAAAAAACATCACATTCACAGTAAATCAGTTTCACCCAAGCAATCTGTACTAAATAAGCGAAGTCAAATGAGTGCATGTTTATGTGGAGGGAGGGGGAGAGAGAGGATATTCAGGGTGATTAAACCCGGTGAGAGATGGAGAGGGAGTTGATTAGACCAGGCTTTGAACAATGATTCAACGACAAATTTACCGTGCAGTGAGCTCAGGAGAGGCGGCACGTTGTTTGTGTTGAAATCCAAAGCTGTATTAAACTGACTGCAAAATTATTTGAAAAAACAAAGAGCTTTCTAGCCTTTGCTACTAAACTGTAGGTTGGCAATTCGCACAAACGGATTGTCTGGAAGACAGTCTTTCCAATCGATCCGTGCAATCTTCTGTTTGCGCCTCTAGAGTACAGGGGTCGCAAGGTTCTGACCTGCTGGGGGCCCTCACGTCGAGGAAATAAAAAATGTTACTTGGGAAATACACTAGTTCTGACTGAGGTTTTGCAGGCTCATTCCTCTGAAAAGTGTTATGTGTGCAGTAAATATTGAGTGTGAGTGGTGCTAAAGTCAGCTCTGTGTGTGTGTGTTTGTGAGAAAGCATGAGTGTCTTACCCGCTATCAGTGAACAGAAACTCAAGGTGCGTCATGTGCACTTTCCAGAGAGGAATGCTGTACCGCTGTGCCAGAGAACGAGAGATTCCATACACACTCTCATCCAATGTCCTAGATAAAAAGATAGAAAAAACAGATGAGAACAATATAGACAAAACTAAATAATGATATATAGAACCACAGACAGACAGTTTTTAATTAGGTAAACTCTCTGGCCCGGTTTCACAAACAGGGCTTAGCTTAAGCCAGGACTAGGCATTAGTTAAATTAAGATATTTAAGTAACTTTCACAACAATGCCTTATTAGAAAGTATTACAGGTGTACATCTTAATACAGAACAATGACACTGACATGTTTTAAGATATGTCAGAGCAAGATTTTTGCATCTGAAACAGCTCAAACGTACAATTTAGTCTGGGACTAGCTTAAGCCTTGTCTGTGAAACTGGGGGTCTGTCCTTCCAATCATGGCTAAACTGGCAACCCATCAAAGGCCAGTCATAACCCATTTCTAAAAACCCAGACCTGTCTTACTCTAAAAGAATGATTTGATCCCTTTTCTGGCTACTCTTGTAATCAGATCTGCCTTGAGCTGCTGGAACTTCATTCTGCAGTTCCTACAGGAAGTATTGGACGATGACAAATCTTGCTAGACCTTAGTCCCCCCCAGACCTGTGATTCCAGACCTCATAAAACTCTGTAAGCCAGAACTTGGATCAAAAGATCAATCCTGAAACACAAGCTTCTATTCCAGAGACCAGCGGAAAGTCCTATTCAAAGGCCAGCCAGATTAAAAGCTGCAGGATATGTGTCATTCTCTTTTAACTCTGGACACATTCATTGTGAATGCCAAGCATCTGCAAAGTTGTAATCCAGGCAAAAGGTCACTGTGGAATTTCCATTTATATTATGTTAGAGATAACTTCAATATTATTCTAAAATGTGAAAAGTACTAAAATACTATGAGTTATATATATATATAGTATATATATATATATATATATATATATATGCAATGCAACACTTGAGCAAATGAAAACAGAAGAAAAGTCAAACTTGATAAAATTTCAGACAGAACTCAAAAAAGTACTGAACACAATTATTGGCACCTTGTCTAAACTTTAAGACACAATTGCTTTTTTAAGCATGTGACGCTCCTGTAATTTTTATTTATACAGTACATAGGTGTTGCAAGGGCAATATACCCTAGTAATCACACTTGCAACCTGTTAAAATGGAGAAAAGTTGACTAAACCTTTGTTTTGTGTGTCACACTGAGTATGGAGAAAAGAAAGAGGTGTAAAGGGTTGTCTGTGGATTTGAGAGAAGAAAATGTAGAAAAACATGGACAATCTCAAGAATACAAGTCCATCTCCAGAGATCTTACTGTTTCTGTGTCCATTGTGTGTATTATCATCAAGAGCTTTACAGTCTATGGCACTGTAGCTAACCTCGTTGGATGTGGATGAAAATAAAGGATTGTTTGCACAGTGGATAAAGAATTGTTTTCTTCATGAAAACGGATGATGTGGTAGGAGACCCAGAAAGACACCATTGCAGACATAAAGGCATAAAAAAGCAAGACTGGAGTTTGCTAAAACTTATGTGACAAAAAACAGTCCTTTTGTGGAGAAATGAGGCCTTCAGAGAAAAGAATACAGTCCCTACAGTCAAACACGGTGGATGTTTAAAGATGTTTTGGGGTTGCTTTGCTGCTCCTGGCATTGAATGCCTTAATGATCATCAAATAATTTTAGGGCACAATGTAGTGGCCAGTGTCAGAAAGCTGCGTCTTCCACAAGGGGTCATTGGTCTTCCAGTAGGACAGTGACCCGAAACACACTTCAAAAAGCACTCAGAAATGGTTATAAACAAAGTGCTGGAGAGTTCTGAAATGGTCAGCAATGAGTCAAGATCTGAAACCCAAAATACACCTGTTGAGAGATCTCAAACCAGCAGTTGAGAGAAGGCATCCTTCAAATCTGAATGACCTGGAGCAGTTTGCAATAGAAGTGTTGTCCAAAATTCCAGTAGAAAGCTGTAAGAAATCTGTGCATGGTTACAAGAATGGATTGATTTCAGTTATTTTTTTTTCTAAAGAGGGTGCTACCAAACATTAAGTTAAGGGCTGCAATAATTTTGTCCAGTGCATTTCTCGGGTTCTGGGTGGAATCGTATCAAATTTGACTTTTCTTCTCTTTACGACCTAAACATTTGCAACTGGAATCATTTTCTGCTAGAAGGTTTGCATTTTCTAACAGAATTGAAAGGGTGCCGATATTTTTGGCCTGACTGTGTGTGCATATATTGTATAGAATAGCATATATTATTTGATCTCTGTGTACTTACTCTGCCAGGCCCAGAATAGTCTCTTTCTTGTACTGGTTGTCGCTGCTAAATCTCTGGACATCGACTCCACGGCCGAGTCCCTGTAGCACCTGGGCTTGAGTAAAATCTGTCAGTCTCTCGCTGTATTGTCTCAATTGACCAATCAGGGCCTGCAGTTCCTTATCTCCCCAGTCACATCCAGCGTGGTCTGTCACATGCTTGGTCACAAGACGAATAAGCTCTCTAGGATCAGCCTGCATGGAAAAAAATAAGTGAGTAAAACTGCAGCAAAAGCGCAAAGTAGAATTCTTTTTGGCACATTCTCTAAACAAAAATGACACAATAATCCAACGGCAGTCAATTTATTCAACCATAAAACATTCTATTTCCAGAATTAAAGTAAATTGTGGATCATAATGTGGTCACACACTTCTCGACCTGTACAGTACAGTCTTCATTACTACTGTAAACCACTGTAATCGTTATGCTAAGTAAAAATTTAAATTCAGCAAAACTGCCATGAGGAGAAATGAACAGGTTAAGAGCCTTGACAGAAGAACAGAATCTAGAATGATTACTCACTAATCTATATGGAAATTATTACAACAGCATGTCATGAGTGTGATAACAGACTCTGATAATGGGAAACTGTGTGGGATTGTGCATTATTGAACTCTGACCATTAAACAGCACGTGTTCTGAACTGACACTACAGCAGGAATAAAAAGACAGTTTAGAGGTAAAGAAAGTACAAGAAAATAAAAACATTAAAAGAAATGGAGCGCAACCACAGACAGGCGTGTTAAGGAAGATAAAGCACAGAGCAGAATAGAAGGATGACAGATAGAAAATACAGTGGAGCAAGAAAAAGACACAAGGGGTTTAATATTATACTGTATATGTACGTGTGTGTACGTATTATTCTGCATGACCATATTTTAGATCCATTAATACATCCCCTTCCAAAAAAATCTAATTAACAGTTTATTGAGGCAAAGGTCATGGTTAATAGTTTATTTACTAGTGTGAATTGGTCCATAAACTAAAGTGTAACCAAAATACAACTTTAAAGTGTTCATAAAATTAGACATATTAATAAACAAATTATTTGGTCCCACTTTATATTAAGTGTCCCTAATACCTGTGTACTTCCATAGTAACTAGATGTGTATCTAGTATGTAACCA
>JAUCNO010000386.1:5283649-5299044 GCA_032353835.1 Enteromius viviparus | reverse complement strand
AGAATCTGAGCATGCACACAAAACTACTAATCAAACCACTCCCTTTATGCAAATCAGCCCCTTGTTAACCCCAATCATAATCATTAATACAGTCTTCAGTGTCACATGATCCTTCAGAAATCATTATAATATGTGACACTGGACCACAAAACCGTACTCAAGTCATATTATGTCAAATGGATTCTTATGATTGGTTTTGTAGTCCAGGGTCACATATGGTGATTTGGTCCTCAAGAAACATTTTATAAAAATAAACAGTTGTACTACTTAACATTTTTTTGTGGAAACTGGTATTTAGGATTCTTCTTGAATAGAAAGTTCATTTGTTTGCAAAAAAAAAGAAAAGAAGTTGATTTGCAACAGTTCCTGAACTTGTTCTCCACATTATTTTATGACCTCTCTTGTTGAGGTAGAAGCATGATATGAAAATTATCACAGGCTTTCTTTGTTCCAAAACCTACCATATCCATTTTTGGAATATTTGTTAAATTTGAATATGCGTTCAAATAACAATTATAGTGTAGCTAAAAGACTTTTACTGTGTTTAAATCGATGTAAAAGACTTCCAAAAATCACCACTGAAAGGGAAGGTGGCGAGTGGATAAGGCATAGAAAATTCAGCAGGTATTCTGTCTAAGCCAGACAACAAAAAGTCAAACATCTTGATAAAAGCAGTCATCAATGAACAATGTTTCCTAATTGGGTCCAGCTCAAGTGCCATTAGGGACTGGGGACAGAGCCATGATATCTGGATCAGAGCGCATCGTGTCATCGTCTATAGCATGCATCTACAAATGAAACGCGACATCAATCAGACGACTGTTTATAGTGTAGATAAAAGAGAAATCTAACACTAATAAATGTGTTTGTCGCCTGCCAAAACTCCATGTACTTTACATGGATGCCCACAGAGAGAAATAAAGAGAGAAGGGAGGAGGTGGAGACAGTGAAAGAGACTCGCAGGAAGAGGGAGAGGATGGTTGGTTGGAGATGAAGGCACAGGAACGGTGGATCCCGCAGCGAGGGGGCACAGGATGATGGTCTCCCACCGGCACGCCGCATAGACAGTGGGTAGTCGTACGCAGACTCACACACAGTGGGCAGTGCCAGAGTCAGAAAGACGGAAATAGACCGAACTCACACATACCGCCAACTGAGTCTCATAGGCTTCATGGAATATGACTACAAGCTGTGAGACAGCGGCCTCTCTGACACACTCGAGCCCGTCTGTGATGCGGTCCCACACACACAGACATGTATGGCACACATACATGACAAAGACGCCCACCGACAGCCCCATCCACCCACAAACACAGATGAACAGACAAACAGCATCCATCCATGCATGCACAAACACAAGCAGTCCCCTGATGGCACTCATAGGTGAGCTGGAGTGCGTAAGTGTGTGAACGCTGGGGATGAGGAACATATGCTGTCTAAAGAGCCAGGAGGCAACGTCTACTACATGATCAAGGCTTTCAGAGTTCATTACTGAACTATACAGTGCCACCATAAAAGCATTTGGACACGTACAGCACACTTCAGTAATGTGTAGTCAGGAAAAAGGGCACCTGCCTTTACTGATTTTTTTTGTGCTATATGAAAACAAATATGGTGTATAAATGTTAACTTATTTATAGGTAAATATACAGGAATTTTGAAGATATAAACTGAAGGAAGTCATGCATGACCTTTTTCTAAGATGTTTTTTCATTATGTACACGTTTAAAATTAAACACACACACACACACACACACACACAGGGTATATATATATATATATATATATACACATGGGTAGATAACAGATAATAAGTAGACTTAGACTTAATAATTAGATGTCCTATGGTGTGACATAAAAATGTAGAAAAAACGTAACATACAAGTAACACAAGCAAAAAAGATATTTATTCTCAGTTACAAATAGCATGAGAGAGGTTTATTTTTTTCAAGTTTTTTTTACACCATAGGACACATTGATAAGTCAACTACCCATTTACGTTATACGTGTATTTCACCTCAAGTAGACGTCAATATCATAAATTTTAATATAACCCTAAAATTTTTAAATGTTTTTTAAAAGTCTCACACTCACAGAGGCTGCATTATTACCAAAAATACAGCAAAAATAGTGAAATTGTAAAATATTATTAGAATTTACAATAGCAGATTACTATTTTAATTATATTTCAAAATGTCATTAATTTCTGTAATGTCAAAGCTGAACTTTTAGCAACCGTCATATCTTCAGTGTTACGAATATGCTGTGTCACAAATATAAATTTCTTATCCATCTTAAACCAGTTGTGCTGTTTAATATTTTATTTAATTTTTTGTTTGGCCTTATTATAAATAGCTTTACTGTGTCTTAAATCAATTAACTCAGCATTTGCTGTATAATGTATTCATTACTTAATAAAAAAAACTTAGTGTAAATACAGTACATACTGTAAATTGTATAGGAAAGTCTACTATTCTTAACAATGATGGATACAGCCATGTGCTGAAACCAGACATTACTGCATTTCTTCGACCATAAAAGGACAGGAAGGGGCATGAGGATACAATAGTAATGACATATGAAAAATGAAAGCATTGGGACAGTTTGTAAAGGTCTTTTGCAGATTCACAAATTACGTACCAGTCCGTCGAGGCTTTTTGTGATGAAAGAGTTTTGTCTTTGTGTCTGCTTCTACCTAAACAAAATAAACATGAAAAGAACAAGTTAGAAACTTAACTGAGGCTCTCCAGCCCTCTCAACTGCTGAAGTGTTTCACCGCTTGAAGAAGTTGTGTGACGGTGAAACAAAAGTATTAAGCTTTGTTCTTCCAAACTAAGTGTTCTGCCTTCAAACTATAATTTTGCTTTATTTAAGTTCTCCCCCAATGGAAGAACTTCAGGTCCTCAAGATGGACATTGTGTAGACTTTTCTGTCCATAAACAACTTGAAACACTCTTAATCCCCTTCACAGAACTTATCATTGCATCTGTAAATTGTACGGTACTTAAAATGTCACGTCTGGAGTTTATGAGTGTAAGCATGCAGAATGGAGAGGATTCTCTCAGCTTTATCAGAACTCTTGGCAAGCTCTGATTCTCCTCAACAAACCCGGTGCTAAGTCTTATATCATCCTTCTTAGAACTGGATTGGTAAACCATGTCATTTGTGAGTAGTTTTGGGAGATTTAGACCACTGTCCCATTGCAACAGATCAAACCAGATGAGATTTAGGAGATGCGGTTGTATATGTGTTCGCTGGAACATTGCAGGGACGTGCTGGAGAGACATGGTTGTATAGTCTGAGAGAACATTGGGATCTTTCATTACATGAGCTGAGCCTCATTGTAAGTTTTTAATCTTACACGCTGCCGTGTATAATCCGCCGAGAAAACTTGGATGCCATCATCCAAGTTTAGTGTGCAGCGTGAAGTCCTCACCAAAAGGAAATATAACATGGTTGACGGCTAAACCTTAGATGAACATACATGGAGCTCTTTTAGGTCAGTCACGTAACTGTGATGCTTCCGAATCAGGGCTAGTAGTTCTGCGATCGCTGAGATATGTCAGACCACCCTGTTGCTATACTTGAGGATGGAGGCAGGGTTTACACTCAGAGGATTGCGGAGATGTCTGTACAACATGTTTAGATGAGGTAGGATATACAATTGGAAATACTAATTACAAAACTAAAGGAAATACAACTGGCCTATACAATAGGACAATAGACAGCGGGAGTCAAAATAAATCTCAACACTGTGAGTGTTTGTATGATGGCCAGGTGTGACAATAAATGATAATGCACTTAAAAATTAACATGCAGTAGGTGCAGTAGTCTTTCTGTATGTTTTTTTCCTCACATTATAAATACTACAAAAATAAACTGCTCAAAAAAATAAAGGGAACACTTAAACACAATGTAACTCCAAGTCAATCAAACTTCTATGAAATCAAACAGCCCACTTAGGAAGCAACAGTGATTGACAATCAATTTCACATGCTGTTGTGCAAATGGATCAGACAACCGGTGGAAATTATAGGCAATTAGCAAGACACCCCAAATAAAACAGTGGTTCTGCAGGTGGTGACCACAGACCACTTCACAGTTCCTGTACTTTCTGGCTGATGTTTTGGTCACTTTTGAATGCTGGCGGTGCTTTCACTCTAGTGGTAGCATGAGACTGAATCTACAACCCACACAAGTGGCTCAGGTAGTGCAGCTCATCCAGGATGGCACATCAGTGTGAGCTGTGGCAAGGTTTGCTGTGTCAGGAGACAGGCCAGTATATCAGGAGATGTGGAGGAGGCCGTAGGAGGGCAACAACCCAGCAGCAGGACTGCTACCTCCTCAGCTTTTGTGCAAGAAGGAACAGGAGGAGCACTGCCAGAGCCCTGCAAAATGACCTCCAGCAGGCCACAAATGTGCATGTGTCTGCTCAAACGATCGGAAACTCCATGAGGGTGGTATGAGGGCCCGACGTCCACAGGTGGGGCTTGTGCTTACAGCCCAACACTGTGCAGGACGTTTGCCATTTGCCAGTGAACACCGCCACTGGTGCCCTGTGCTCTTCACAGATGAAAGCAGGTTCACACTGAGCACATGTGACAGATGTGACAGAGTCTGGGGACGCCATGAAGAACGTTCTGCTGCCTGCAACATCCTCCATTATGACCGGTTTGGCAGTGGGCCAGTAATGGTGTGGGGTGGCATTTCTTTGGAGAGCCGCACAGCCCTCCATGTGCTCGCCAGAGGTAGTCTGACCGAGATGAGATCCTCAGACCGCTTGTGAGACCATATGCCGGTGCAGTTGGTCTTGGGTTTCTCCTAATGCAAGACAATGCTAGACCTCATGTGGCTGGAGTGTGTCAGCAGTTCCTGCAAGAAGAAGGTCTTGATGCTATGCCTGCCTGTTCCCCAGACCTGAATCCAACTGAGCACATCTGGGACATAAAGTGTCTCGCTCCATCAACCAATGCCACGTTGCACCACAGACTGTCCAGGAGCTGGCGGATGCTTTAGGCCAGGTCTGGGAGGAGACCATCTGCCACCTCATCAGGAGCATGCCCAGGCATTGTAGGGAGGTCATACAGGCACGTGGAGGTCACACAAACTACTGAGCCTCATTTTGACTTGTTTTAACATTACATGAAAGTTGGATCAGGCTGTAGTGTGTCTTTCCACTCTAAATCCAGACCTCCATGGGTTAATAAATTTAATTTTCATTAATAAATTTTGTGTGATTTTGTTGTCAACACATTCAACCATGTAAATAGCAAAGAATTTCATATGATAAAAATATTTAATTCATTCAGATCTAGGATGTGTTATTTTAGTGTTCCTTTATTTTTTTGAGCAGTGTATATACATCACTGTTTCCGCGACAACATAATTAATCTAGAACTCTGCTATTTTTGGCTCCACATGACTAGTTTCATATAGTTTCAGTCATGTAATGCGCTTGCGACAAATCATTTAAACAACATGTACATTTTCTTCATTAAAGCCCAATAAAAATAAATTACTTTGTTCCTAATATATAAAAGCAAAGAGAAGACAAATACTACATTAAAATGCAAAACAGAAGCATTGTCACTAGTGGTCTCAGACCCCAATCCATTGTATATTTTATTTTGTAAACAAGGTTTAAAATAAGCAGCTCACAAAAGCCTGTAACAATCTCAAAAACTACTGCATGTTTGAAAGGAGTCCGTGTTGCAGCTGAATTAACTGCAGGCAGTGTCATTTTCAACTGGGAGAAAATCGCTGTGAGACTGAAGCCTGATTGACAGGCAGACATTGTTAAGGGGAATCACTATCAAAATATGCAGTGTAGCTGTGATGGAGAAAGGAACATTGAACTTTCTCTAACACACACACACACACAAACACACACACCTTCAACGAAACCAAGCGATCTGATCGATACTACCCCATTGCTATAATGGTGGCGTAGTTAAAAAGAAATTACCAAAATGATGATTGTCTTTTTTGTCGTTGCATTACCACAGCTGAACGTCAGGAGAAATTGAAGTACACGCCATTAGAGTTGCTCTCTCTTTCTCAATGTTGATGTGCCTGTCTGTTTTCTCTTTCTGTCACTCTTTATCTTCCTCCATCGCTTTTATCTCTTTCGCTCTCTAAAAGCTTTTGTTTCTCTATTTCCTTCCGTCTCACTGTTACTTCTCCGGTTTTCTCTCGGTCAATCGCTATTTCTACCTCGATGGATTGAAAAGGACATCATGCATCACGCACAGAGACAGACGCTCATAAACAGCCATATTAACACGCACATTAAATATGCTGACTGCATACAAACAAACAGCCTGAGGAGTAAACACACAAGCACACACTCTGGTGTCAGACCGCTGGCGGAAACGTACAGTAATTAAGTGCAAATTAGATACAGTTCTGTGTGATATGCATGGAAAGCGTGTGTGTACATGTTTAACTGAGTTACGCTATGAAAAATTAGGCAATTTTGTCTGTGTGTAAACAAGTGTGTTTTGATTAGTGCAGTGTTTACAGCAAATGTTAGCCAATATACGTTTTTTTGTCTATATCTTCCTCCTTATCGAGTGTGTGAGCATTCATAATTTGTGTTCAGCGAGGGCTCTTTCATTAAAGGCCTCTTGGGCAAAGCACAACAGAGGCATAAATTATCTTATGCAGATTAGAAATAAATCTATAAACGGCTTTAATTTTATCCTGCTCCTCTTCCTCTCGCTTCTCTTTATCTGTCTCCTACTCTTTCTCTCTTCCCATCTGTGCTGTCTCCAAGATCTCCTCCACTGAATTTAACTTCCTCATGAGCATTATGAGAACATCTACTAGGGGTGGGTCATGTCCAACAACCAACTAGTGCATTAGCGAGGTCGACTAGTTTATCTGTATTTTTTTTTCTTTCTTTTTATCATTACATTTTAGCGGCGGTGCTTTAATTAGTACGCTGAAAGCACGCTGCGCTTTAGCTCTGGGGCAGATTGCATGGTACAACTATTCCAGATAATTCAAAAAGTTATTACGTCAAGTTAAAAATAGTGCAGATTTTAAACATGCAATGAAATCAAATTTGGAGTTTTGTGGCTTTTAGTTCATGACTTTATCACATAGTTTTGTGACTATGTGCTAGACCAGGGGTTTAGAAACTAGGGTCTGAAAATGCCACAAAGGGTATATATTTGGATACATTTGGATGACTGCTTTTAATACATTTAAGCAGTCAACTAGTGGACAGAAAAAATGCAATATGTTCTTTAATAGATAATAAGAATATACTATATAAATAAAAATAAATCATTTTCAGGTAACATTTTAATAATTTTGTTTTAATTTAATACTGTGACAAATTAAAAGGCATTTTGTTTGTTTAATTATAAATCAAATATAGAAACAACATACCTGAAAAATATTTCACACAGTACAGTATATTGCTTTTCCAAAAGTTCCCAAAATAAGTAATTCTTTTTAAATAATGATACTTTTATATATATATGTGGATGGATGTGTGTGTGTATATATATATTACGTATATCCATAAACATAAATAGAAATATTTAAAATATATTTTTTATATTTTATCGTCTTTAAAATTGTCCAAAATAAGTCTTTAGCAATCTTTTCCTAATCAAAAAAAAATAAGTTTTGGTATATTTATCGTAAGAAATGTACAAAATATCTATATCTAATATATCAAATATCTCATATATATTGACTACAAATATATTGTGGGACTTATGACTGGTGTTGTGGACCAGGATCACATACACAAATAAACAAACTAGGGGTGGGCAAAAATTTATTTTTTTGAATCTAAATCTGCCAAAGACATTCAGAATATGTGTGCTACTTAAATAATTGCTAAACGTAAAGCTCGATAGAGAATGTATTGTTTCACAGCAAAAAAAATGTCTTGCGTTAACGCAGCACGTTAACGGCCCACCACTAAAGCAAACATATACAAATATGATTAATTTGCCAATTTTTATACACATTATATAGGATTTAAAGGCGCCCTAATTATAGAGTGCTTTCTCTAGACAAATGTTCATGTAACCACCCGACTGTGTGTTTATGTGAGAGAGCCTACTTGCTAAAGTCCACTTTCTTGAGTAGCTCCTGTCTCTTATTGGCTTCCCTCTCTTTTCTTTGATCCATCTCTTCCTCCATGGAAAGGAAGTCTTCATATGGAGCATCGTCTAGATCCAAATCACCTGACAAGATGAACCTATGACAAGAGGCAACCTGGTTAACATTCAACCAAATAGGATTTCCGGAGATCTGTGTAAGGTTGGGTCACACACCTGCCCTGGTCTTCTCCGCCACCGATGGCGATCAGTGCTTCAAGGTCGGTTCCTTTAAGGCCATACTGCAGCAGCTCTTTGGCCGCGTCCACATTCTCTGGAACCCGCTCCACACACTCATGCAGGACCCATGATCTTTTCTTTATCTTACTCTGTGGAGGAAAAAAAAAAAATTAGGAACTATTCAGACTAATCACCAATTTTGGTCGCAAAAAGAAAAAAAAATTCCAGGGAGTCCTACACTTCAATTAAAAAAAATAAAATAAATAAATGATATAACAAACACATTTACAAGTTTGCATTAAAGCAAAGAACAACTACAGTGAGGAAAAATGTGATTTTTATGGGTTACTTGCATTGCAAAACGTTTTGTTTTTTTTGCAAATACTGTGGTTAAGGATCGAATTTTACCAAGTAGTCTTGAATGGAAGCGATGCTGACTGTAGATTTTCTCCACTGTCTCTGATAGACAAGATCAGAATCCAGACCATATGCTTGTGCAAGAGAGAGAGCCTCTCCATACTCCTCATTATCAATCTGTGAACACACGCACACACACAAAACACCACATAAACTTTTACTGAAAGTGCTCGGTCTTGTTAATTCTCAATCTAAGACTCACACCCCTTTAATATCACAGCAATGAACTAAATCTATTAGGAGCTAAGGTATCTCACCAAACGCTGTGCTGTTACTTTGAGGTTGACATCTTCACGCTGTTTCCTGTCCGTATTCCCCCCGCATTCATCTACCTCTCTCACTTTTATTCCACACTTGGAAGGTTTTGTGAAGCGACTATATGTAAAAGGCTAAGCTGATGAATATTAATGAACTTGCGCTGATGTTGCTAGGTACTGTTCAAGGTCTACGTAATCTTTATAGATCATCTGCTCATGTTACATGAATTGTTATTCTTGTGAAAAGGCTTCACCTTTATTCATAACGTGCAAAGTAAGGTTAAGTTTGTTTGTTTTTTTAAATGTCATGCCAGCATTTTGGGCTATTTTCAAGGAAAAACCTACAACAAATACTTGAGATGAACGAACATGAGAATGAATTACAACTTATAGATATTCAAACCCAATTTCTTTTCTATAAATTCTAAAACAAAAATGTGGATTCACTGATAAAACCTTTTCAAATGTATAAACAAAATAAAGCAATTTTCTCAGAGTAATAGATATATAGCAATTCAATGAGTGGTAAAATTCCTGGTAATAAACTATATTATCTATGATTCTGCTAAAAAAACAGCAACAAAAACTTGCAAATGACATCAAAAGATATGCATCACTTTACTTAGATTTTTAAATAATTGTATCTCTACAAATACTGTCATATTCTATGAAACAATAATTGAATGTAAAGCTTATTCACCTTTCCGATGATGTTTAAA
Source organism: Enteromius viviparus (assembly GCA_032353835.1). Taxonomy (NCBI): domain Eukaryota; kingdom Metazoa; phylum Chordata; class Actinopteri; order Cypriniformes; family Cyprinidae; genus Enteromius; species Enteromius viviparus. The sequence continues at coordinate 5,289,351 of JAUCNO010000386.1, read as the reverse complement.
TCTCCATTTAAAAAATTGCCCCTTATGGTTTATGACTGTGTTCAAGAGTGACATAAGAAGCTATATCAGAAGTTCATTTATTCAGAGAGTTGTTTTGTAAGAAGCAGGAAAATGCTCTGTCTGCTCATTATAATTACTTTACCTTACATTTCAGCCAAGTATGTGCTTGAGTCTTATTGTTCTAGGACTCACCTTTCTCTGGTAGAGCTCCTCTGGTGTGGTGGACCTCAGGCTGACCAGACGGTAGTTCTTGATAACAGTGCGTGGCCATTTTCGGGGAGGGGCAAATCGCTCCATCTCAGTCACGTAGTATAGGCCCTGCTTCACGTATCCGAAATAACGCGCCTTTGCCGAGGACTCTTCATCCGAATCGGAGTCATCATCTCCATCGTCCTCTTCACCCGTCACGCTGCTCTCCAGACGAGAGCGCTTATGGGCCAGCTTTACCTCACACTGAGAGGACAGAGAGAGATTGAAGGAGAGAGATTAAGACGACTTGGTTGGCTGACTCGAGGACAATGAAAAGTTAATGGAACTTTCTGGAACTATTTTTTGACTATTTAAAAAAAAAAAAAAAAAGATTGCAAAATCATGATTTTTAATATCATCTTGGAAGACTAACAAGCACTGTTTCCGCAGGACACAAACACATTTTCCTGGCAGTACCTGTTTGTTTCTCTCTTTCTCACACACTGCAAAATCTATCAAACAAACTTCACACAGTCGACACCGCAGCTGTGTGCTGCATTTCCCTACGGAGGGAGGAAACCGTCAACCGAACATACAGCCAGGATAAAAACCGACATCTCTCTCATGTTCTCACTTTCCTTTTCTCATCCCCCTGTACTCCCCTCCAGGTTCACATCTCTCTAGCTGTGAGAGCTTTACATCAATGGTAAGCACCAAAAAAACAATGGAGGTGGAGATGGAAGAGATGAGATTTTTTCTTATCTGAGGATGAGGGGCAGTAAAGCACTTTTATGACGATGGCCTGAAGATAGACAGAGTGTCTGAAAAACATGACTTCCTTTACAGAAGTAATTACTGTCATCAGCGGCTATGAATGAAAGACAATGTTCCGGAGGGAGAAGTGCGTTGTCACTAGGGCTTAAAATAATACATTTGTCTTCTGACAATATTATATTATTGTTTAAAAGTTTGGGGTCAAAAAGTTTCTTATTCTCACTAGGGCTCCATTTATTTGATCAAAAACACAGGAAAAAGTAAAATACCCATTTTAAATACTTTAAAAATTACATTTCAAATTATTAAAAATATTTAAAATTGTATTTTTTTTTATGGAAAAGCTGAACTTTTAAACTTTTAGATGTCATATTTCAGTATTCAGTGTCACATGATCTATTAATTAATAATAGCTAATTAATTAATATATTAATATAAGCTAATATATTGATTTGGTGATCAAGAAATATTTCACATTTAAAAAAATTAAAAATATATTTTTATGGAAAACAATTTTTTGTAGAATCTGTGATAACTAGACAATAAAAGAATATTTATATATATTTTTTATTCTTTCTCATTGAATCATTTTTATATTTGTGTGTGTGTGTGTGTGTGTGTATATATATATTTATTTTTTTATTTTCCCCAACAATATTTTTAACAATGTCAGAAAATCATTAGTCACTTTTTAGGCATCCTTGCTAAATTAGTGTATTAACCTTTCAGAAAAAAACAAAAAAAAAAAAACAACACCTTACCGACCACAATCTTTTAAACAAATATATTATATTAATAAATGAAAAATGTCACAGGATTTTTAATCCATTAGCTGGAGAGTAATCACTTTTTAGAAATCATTTAAACATATTACTGTCCGAAGAAACTGAATTAAACTAGCAAGAACGAGAAGGACCACACAAAATAGAGTTTGATATTTTTGTGAAACTTTTAAATTAATTATTAAAAAGGCCAATTAAAAAGGTATATTCATACCTTTTATTCTTAAATTTTTTAATTATATAAGTAATTTGCAATACTCAATGATGAAAACTCATACACATACAGTGCAAAAGACACACCTCCAAACTGAGGAAGCCCCCATCATAAGCCGAGGTGACTCGCGGCGAGGTTTCAAACCACTCGCAAGACTTGCCAAGTAAGTTTTTTAATGTGCGTGCAGAGGAGACCGTGAGGGCCCCAGAGCAGCGGGCTAAAATCAAAGCAGTCTCACTCCACCAGCTCACATCTAGCAGAGACTGGTACTGCTCCTTATCTGGGAGACAGAGAAAGAGAAAGGTGTTGAGGAAGACAAGACAGGAACAAAAAAAAATCTAAATATCATAAAACATTTCATAGAGATTCATTCATTTAAAAGCCACCATTCCACAGCTAAACATGATAAATGATTTAGAAACATCGTTTTTTTAAAGAGGAAACGAAGAAGAAAGCACAAACCGAGGACAAGCAGACAGACAAGCTTTATGAAAACGTGTGATCTAAACCCACAATCAAAATGTCACTGCCTGAATTTAACGCCTCTCCACAAAGACACAAGACGCAGGGCTTTATTAAAGCATTCTTCTCCCTCCCACCGCCTCTGTCTGGACTCACTACATAATTAATAGCGCTAGGTAAGTGTAGGAGTAGATACACCTCTAAAGTTGAGGGTCTGGCTACCTTTTATCTTTTTTCTCTTCTCCAGCGAAGTCTTCCATTCTGGGTTGATCTCGTCAAATCCCGGCTAAACAAAAGAGACAACAAGTAGGAGAGTGTTAAAAAAAAGGATAGCTGGGGGTGTTTTTTTTTTTCTGAAGTGACATGCTGAACAGAAAGTGGTGGGCAAATCAGTGGAACATAGCAGCATGACATCGGAAGACACACAAGCACGTATACGCAAGAACAAACAACTCCTCTTATGACATATTGTTGAAAGGTGTGTTCATTTCTAGCGGTGCCATAGAAAGTGATATTAAAGCTGAAGTGTATCATTTTTCCATTTTCAAATATTCTCTTCCACCAAGTTTTGATTGTTAAAGTTTTACACCATGAAATGCTGCAAATATATATATATTTTTAAATGATACACCCCAGTCATATTAGTTATCAGCTGCCAATTTATTCTATATAGAGAGGGTTACCTCATGAAAGCAGCCATCTTGAAATCACAAGACCAATTATTATTTTTTTATCTGTAAATCTTTTTGGACACTTTTTGGACTTTGTTTTTTGTGTAAAGCTACATGTAGACCACTAGGGATAAAAACTAGATATAGATATATAGAGCAGAACTTAATTATGTTATTGAATTGTTGACTGTCATGCCAGTGCACATCATCAAAGAAGAGATACATGCAGAGTCAATAGATTAAATTATTGTAAATGAATTGCCCTGGAAAGCAGAGCTTTCAAAACATTGCTTTGTTTGTTTGAGAATCCCAAACAGCCCTGCACAGCAACATAAGCTCAACCAATGGTGTAAGGTATGGGCGTGGCTATCTAATTTCTTGACCAATTACAGGCAAGCAGACTGTTCAAGAAACCTGTTTAAAGTGGTGATACGATGCTGCTAAAAAGAACATTATTTTGTGAATTTGGTGTAATGCGATATGTTTATATGGTTCAAGGTACAAAAAAACACATACATTTTCCACATACAGAACATTTTTGTTTCATCACTAAGCCCTGCCTTCTAAAAAGTGGGCTGATTTGTACAAAACTCATCGATCTAAAAAAAAGCAAGGTGTGTTCTGATTGGCCGAATACCTCTAGAATGTGGCGGAAATGTTACATTCTTTACCATAATGTGACCAAAACAATAAAAGACATTACAAATGGGGGATTTGTTGCATCAAGTGGAGACATAATTTCTGATTATCATGACTAAATACTGTTTTTATAAACCATGTGCCTTGTAAACATAACACCATGTCTGCATTCGTGATCAGGGTAACGACAAACAAAAAGCACTACACTTCATTGCACATAACTCACCTTTGCATAGTAAGTAGTAGCAGGTTCTTTTAATAAGAAAATATAACTTACTTAAAGTTTGTGAGTCAGAAGCGCCAGACTGTCCTTGCAGAGGTAGAATTGCTCCACTTTATAGTCTCTGTGCACAGCCAGCATAGGCTACTCTCCAGGTTTCAGGAGTTTGTCCTCCATAAATGCACTGAACACACTCTAATATTTGTTCTCGGTCAGTTATATAAGTACAACTTGACCTCTAGTTACGTCCTCTTTTGGAAGCACAAAATAGTTTCACTTTCACTATGACACACAGTGCGTCCAGCAACTGGCAGCAACACTACAGTGAGAATAATAGCTACGCCATCTTTCTTTTAAGTGGTGTTTGAAAATAAACCCACTCTGTGACGTAGACAAGTGGGGGCGTGTTTAAACGAGCCGTTTTAGGGGAGTGGGTGTGGACAAGTCATACGTTTTATAAAGAATCTCCCTTTGGTTTTGAAACTTTAATCTCTGCAACTTCAGGGATTCTTATCTTTGCACTAACAGCTTGTAATGTGAAATCGCATCATATGACTCCTTTTAAACCAGTCCTGATTTTTTTTAATTACACTGATTGGAAAAGTAGCGCAGAAATGCATACACTTCAGCTTTAAGTCTCTGAAATTGAGCACACACACACAGAGTGATTTTATTACTTGCTCCTCTTGTTTCCAGCTGCCTCTCAGTTTGAATGATGGAATATCCCAGAGACTGAGACTGCCAGAGAAGTGGATCACCGCCAGCACTGTGCCATCAGGAGACAGACTCATTCGGAACACGCCATCCTGAGTAAACATACACGTTCAATTAGGCATTACACTATTTATTCAGAGTTCTTAGCAGAATGAAATTGAGCTGAGGCTTTTAGTTTTATATCCTGTCATACCGGCCCAGAGAGACAGGCAAAAAAACGGCATGCAAAAAAGAAACTGAGTGAGTGACACAAAAACTTCACTGAGGTGAGTCACCTGTTCACTGTTATGCCTGGAGAAAAGTCGAAAGCTGGGCATTCGAAAGAATCCTCGCCTCTGGGACTACAAAAGAAAAGGACATGCTGATTCATAACTTCCTGCTTGAAAACACAGGTTAAACTGATGGTATTTAAATGCAACAAAGCAGCTACAAAATAAATAATTGAACATTAAATGAATATGAAGAATATCAAAACAGGTTCCCCTAGTTCAATCAGAAGGCACACCATTGGATCTCTAGGAAATAATAAACAGCAAGAAGCTTCAGTACTAAAGCTCTTATTAAGCCTACAATGCAGTTTCCAGAGCTCCCTGCATACAATCCTTACAACCTCAGAAAAAAAAACAGAAATGAGCCTGTGTTTTCAGGTTTGTGAAATGTCTGTGATGTGAGAATGTATGATTGTGTATTCTGAGCAGCAGTCAGTGCAGAAGTGGCTCTACTCCCTGAAATATCTGTTTCTTAAGGGGTAGAGCAGCCCATACAAATACATGAACTAGAGTTTTTGTATCCTTCTCAAAAAATCCAATACAAAAGTTGGGGATTTGTCAAGGAGAAATGTGCTAATAGTTTTGCAAAGTGACCAAACTTCCAATTTTCTTCTGGCGGACGAAAATAAAAGCAGAGTCATTCTAGCTGGAATCATCAAATTTTGGAAAAAGTTCCCCACCTGACCCCCTCAGATTAGTCTGAAAAAAATCTATGTGATGGGTAATATGCCCAATAGATCATATACAAAACTTCAGATCGCTACTGTG
>JAUCNO010000386.1:5249328-5274039 GCA_032353835.1 Enteromius viviparus | reverse complement strand
ATATACACATACATACATACATACATACATACATACACACACAAATGTAAATATTTTATATATATATATATATATATATATATATTGTATGTGTGTGCACTTGTATATACATAAGTACACATGCATATATTGTCTAAACAAAGACTTTTATTTTGGATACGATTAATCACTATTATTTGTTTGACAGCACTAGTTGTTGTTATTATTATTATTATTATTATTATTACTTAGAATCAAAATACCATTCACCATAATGCCAATCTGCAAAAGAACAGCAAGTAGCAAAAGATGGTTCATAAACATAACTGGCAGTATAAATCAGTTTTAATTTAATATAGATACATTTCACTGCTTATTATTTTTTCTTTCTAGTCTGATGCTTTAAACTCACACTTCATTCACTAAAAGAGATCCATTTACGCAAAGAGGACTTTTTAATGAACAATTGAGAACGTACATGCACTGACTCTTCATTCCCATCAGGGTTAAACACACATTTATCTGCTACATATAAAACATCACATTCTGCCCCTTGAGATGAAAGACGGAAGAAATAAAAGAAAGAATCATAAATATAGAGCACAAAACACTATGCGAAATTAATCAAACACATCCATTACATATACTTCACACCACTGGAAATTATGTCTTTATAGATGATATTGGCTGAATGCAAATCTCCATGAAATGAACTGAAATGAAGTAAGACAGTAAGAAAGAAACTGAATTGAAAGCAGACTTGCATGTCTGCAGGCCTAGTCTCTGAATGATATTGCTTATAAAATATTCAACACAAATGTAAAGCTATAAAAATATAGAGCAGGGAGGAGAATGACAAGTAAAACAGCCTATTTAACCAAAGACTGGAAACACAAAGTGGCATATAATCAATCTTTGAAACAGCAATCAAAGACAGGGGGAAAATTTACTAATACACACATATATATATACATATATTCACACACACACACACACACACACACACACACACACATATAAACATATGTTATTAATTATTGGTAATCCAGTTTAATAATATTTATAATGGTTTTAGGTCCCAATGCTGTGAACATTTTATGATTTCAGGGTTTTTTAAAGAGTGAAATCCTTTCTTGCCAAACATCATGAAGCAATCACTTTTTATTAAATGCAACTCATTTTATTAAAAAATCTGAGGAAATGATCTGGCATAACTAAAAAACTAAAATGTTTACTGTACCTTGGCATTTTCCTATAATGGATCCGAAGTCGTCTCTAGCTGACCTGAAAGAGCACAAGAAGCCCATTAGAAGCATGCTGATAAATATGCGTTTTGAGTTCCCATCTCCCTCAGTAAGCAAATATAGGAGAATGTAGAGAAACTATAGATTTTTTTTAGATTAAGCAATTTGATGTTTAGAGGTTGTTTTGAGAACATCAGGCTGTGAATTACTTAGACCCTGAAGCGTGACACTTCCATTTCTGCGGGGGGGATTAGCTGGGGCCATGAGAAATAAATCATACCTACTGAAACTGAATTGTACATGAAAACACACATACAAATATTTAAAAATACATCATCTGCACCAAATCATCAATCTCAGAAGGAGCTTTGCTCAGCTGAACGGCTCCTGAGACAAGAGGGTGAAAAATTAACCAATTACAGAAAGGGCAAACATTTCCAATCGATGTGCAGAATTACCTAATTTCCACGCATTGGTCCTGAACCACAGCCAGGAGCTTCCCATTACTGGAAGGAAAAAAAAATTAAAAAACAAAATCGGGAAAAAGAAGACAGAATGACTGTGTAAGCAAACATGGGGCCAAAAATAAACATTTCTAAAAAAGAGAATGTTGTCTTCCATCTGGAAATCAATAGCTAATTAAAGCTCGCTGTCTCTGCTTGTATTGCACTGTTTTGCATAACCAGATAACTGGCAGGAACAAGTAGAACAGTGAAGGAAAAAATGAGTTTGATTGAGATTACATGGCTTGCATCCACATCCAGACGTTTAATTAAATTTGGATATCTCACAAGAAAAACCTATAAACGACTGATTTCTTCAAAATCCAAAACAACTGTGTTGTTGGGGTTTTATAATGAACCTAAAACAACTCCATACACAAAGAATTAGGAGACAAAATCCAATGATTTTTTGTGAGACACTATATACAGTTTAGCAATGAGGGGTTAATGAGGTGTGAATGATCAATACACAGCAAATGCTGAAGTGCAAAAGAGCTTTTCACACCGCAGATGTACCTGCCAAAACTCGTCTGGAATAGACTGATTCAAACTCTCTGAAAAGTTTGTATACAGTATGAAAGATACGGGTGGCATTACCTTGCCAGCACCAATTGCCAATTCAATTGTTTGGTTGCAAGGCGAACCAGTCCAGGTGGCAGAGTTGAACTGGAGGGGCTGAAATATAGGAACAAATAAAAATCCTGAGACTCACACAAACACTACCAGCTGCTGAAATTTTACTGGCATTGAGAATTTCCTTGATATTGTAATGATATACACTGCCATTCAAAACTTTGCGGTCAGAAAGACTTTTAAGAACTGATCATTCAGCTTTGCCATCATAAATTAAATTTTGAAATATACTGAAATAGGCAATAACAGTTGTAATAATTTTTACTATATTTTTTACCAAATAAATGCAGCCTTGGTGAGCATGAGAAGCTTCTTTTAAGAACATTTAATATTCCTATTGACCCCAAAGTATTGTATGTGGTGTTATATCTTCATGTCTAATTATTTATTATATATATGAAAGAATTACTATTAGAAATTTTAAATACGCAGCTACTGCATACATCACTGTAAATAAAAAAAAAGAGAGAAAATGTCTCACCTGTACCAAAGATAGTGCAGAATAAACCTAAAGGGCCCTGTAAAGACCAAATATTTTGGTTATTATTTAGTCATCTGTGTACCAAGTTAAGGCAACTGTGCAATTGTTGGGCAATGCAAACCAGCTTATACAGATTTTGTGTATGTGTTTAACTTAAACTATAAAAAAAAGGTCTTTTAGTACATTAGTATAAATACATAATAATGTACTAAAAATGTATCAAAGTAAATTAGTTCTTAAGTTCTAAAAATGCTAAAGCTATATAAAAATATTTCTTAAAAATGAACTAATAAAAAGTGCTAAAGGCATCTTTAGCCTATCTTAGCTTAAAAAATTATAAAACACAGAACTATAATATAATAACATTCAGAACTATAACTATATATAAAATATACACTATACCACTGAATATAAGATAAATCATTCAAAATCCACAAAACAAGACATCTGATTTGAATAGAAAGTGGTTTATAAAAAATGAAGTACATAAGTAAACCAAATATTTATCATTTGTAAAAACAAACAAATCCTCAGAACCTCCATTTAAACCATAAGTAGATTATAAACAACCTGTTTTGGACAGAAATCTCTAAATAAGATGCGATTAGAATCAGCCCTTGTATTATTCAGATTTGGAAAGAAGCATGTGAGCTGCCCACCCAGAAATCCCATTCAGGTTTTACATAACCTCTGAAACATATTCTGTTTGCATTAATAAACATGGCTTCTTGCAAACATTTTTAAATGTGCTGCATTTCATTTCTGCACTTCATACCTGTTACTGCCTTTGCAACGAGTGAAGAGTTGTGTTCCTTCAGTCCACGCAGCTGAAAATCAAACACAAACCAACGATGATATCAGACTGTTTTTCTCAGCTGTAATCAGGCTGTTAAACTCATAGCTCTGAAGTTTGATCTTGATCCTGCTCCTCAAAACTGATTATAATTGACAATATACAGAAAAATAAATACATGACGAGTTTTAAATCATAATAATGATATGTATTACATAATCAATACACATATGTATTACAAATCCTGCATGATGATGATGAACTTGAATACGTGGCTCAAAATAACTTGCGCAGAACTGATCTGCTTACACGCAAGTTAACGTTAATATTTTAATATCGGATGCAAATAATCATTTGGTTAAAGAAAGCGCGTATATTTTTACAAACCTGCGTATCTGTTTCAGGCGGCCATTCTGTGTTTATAAGTAAATCATATAAAATATTCTCTTCTTCGTCTTCTAGAATAATATCACCTGCCATGTTTTCAATAAACTGGACTGCGCCCACGTCACACTACGGTGGGCTGCGAGGTACATATATGAAGGGACCGCTTTTTTTAAATATTCCGACTAATTATCCATAGGTTGATTACCAGACGTTTATCATTACTAAAATGTTGTATTAATATTTTGTCGATATATGTGGTAAAATAAACTTTTTTTTAGTTTGTTTGTCAACCAGCGGAACTGAAGTGCGAAAGCGCGATCCGCACGGACCGTTGTTTCCACGCAGCACACTGTCAAAACTAGCACACGTTATATCCGGTGGAGAGACTCACAGGAGTTTGACACCATGGCAGCGTTCGGCGGTGAGATTTACCTGTCAACATTTTAGTAAAACTATCGGAATATGTATTTAGTGGTATACTAAGTGTAGTCAAACTAACTCACTCGCGATCTTGATATCTTGTCGTTTTGCCTTTTAGAAATGGGAGTGATGCCAGAAATTGCACAGGCGGTGGAAGAAATGGACTGGCTGTGAGTGGCAGTTTCAAATAGTCTTTAATATACACATAGATAAGTAGATTTATTAATACGTTAGTTATCTGTGCATTATTGAAGTAGTTAAATGTTTGATCCTTCCTTTCAGGTTGCCAACAGACATTCAGGCCGAATCCATTCCACTGATTCTAGGCGGAGGAGACGTGCTCATGGTGAGATCGCTATTATGTATAATGCTGTTTGTTTGTTTGTTTGTGTGTGTGTGTGTGTGTGAGAGAGAGAGATATATCACTACCTCAGTGCTCACCTTGTTTTTATGTTCACAGGCTGCTGAAACTGGGAGCGGAAAAACTGGAGTAAGTGTGAAGCCATTGATATTTTAAAATGTTGGATGTCGTCACACCATAAAATACATGTGACGACACACTTCGGAGCTGTATTTTATATGTAAAGGAGCAGTGAAATGTAAACACAAAATCATTGTGGTCCTGCAGGCCTTCAGTATTCCAGTTATCCAAATAGTTTATGAGACCCTTAAAGACCAGCAGGAGGGGAAGAAGGGACGCAGTGCTGTAAAGACCGGAGGAGCAGGTATTAAACTTTCAACCCCATGTATATAGCCACTCTTAGTTTATATTGATGTTCAATGGCTAAGAACTATTAGAGCACGACTGTAAAACAAAACAATTTTTTCTGGGGAAAGACCTGTTCTGTGTTGGCTTGTTCTGAACACACAGTAAAAGCACAGTACTATGTTATTGTTAACTAAAACTAAAGCTTAAAATGATGTTTCAAAATCAATTCAGGTTTTATAAATAAAAACAAAGCTAAAATAAAACAGAAATATTACATAAAGAATGATGTACTTTTAATTATAAAACTTAACGTACAAATGTTGTCTTGGCATCTAATTAAATATATTGTTGAGGTACTAAAATTGTAAAAAAAAAAAAAATGTTGATTTAAAGGCAGGGTATACGTTTTCTGGACTCCAATGTTAATATTTGAAATACCATATACGTGATTGATTTTTTTTTTTTTGTCCTTTGCAGTTTTCAATAAATGGCAGATGAACCCCTATGATAGAAGTTCTGCATTTGGTAAGTGTTTAACCCTTACCGCTTATTTCCACTTTCTTTTTACAACAAAATTATTATATTGGAGTGTTTTTCTGCTTCAGCTATTGGTCCAGATGGCCTGTGCTGTCAGAGTAGAGAGTTCAAAGAGTGGCATGGCTGTCGTTCCACCAAAGCAGTAACAAAAGGTAAGAAAACCTCTTTTTTTGTGTTTTACTTTTTTCCAAAACCAAACAATTCCTGGTAAGATTTACTGTGCTTATTTTTCTCTAGGGAAGTATTATTATGAAGTAGCCTGTCATGATCAAGGGCTGTGCAGGATAGGCTGGTCCACTGCCCAGGCATCACTGGACTTGGGTATGTTTTTGTATGACCTCATTATACTGATCTGTTGATATCATTATGATAATGTTTGGTATTCTATTTTTACCCTCTTTTAGGAACGGACAAATATGGATTTGGCTTCGGAGGAACTGGAAAGAAATCTCACAATAAGCAGTTTGATAGTTATGGAGAGGTAAGGCATGATGAAGACATTCGATTTGACTCACGTTTTGGTAGATCAACATGATTTATGTCTTTTCCAGGAGTTCACTATGCACGACACCATCGGATGCTACATAGATCTGGATAAAAGCCAAGTGTCATTTTCTAAAAATGGTAAGGTTTGTTTTTAATTGAGTGTTTTAATGAATCATTTGATTTAATTGATTTAAGCATGTTGTCATGCTATGCAGAGCTATCCTGAATTGTCATCCAGATTATGTCAACTAATTCATAATATAAAGTTATGCGCTACCTCAGCAGGTCAGTAATGCAAGGATAAAGTGAAAAAAATAAAAAATGTCAATTTTATTCATCAAAGAATCCTAAAAAATTGTCACTGTTTGCATAAAAATAATAAAATCTAAAACCATTTCAAATAAATATGATTGAAGATTTTTTTTTTTTTTTTACCAAAACCAAATTTCTGAATTGTTGTGCACCACATAAATGTTATATATATTAATATCAGTATAATGCTCACAACTAATGCAAATGGAAAACACTGTAACTGATTTCTGTTTGTCTTTCACAGGTAATGATCTGGGTCTGGCGTTTGAAATACCTTCACCGATGAAAAACCAGCCCTTCTTTGCTTCCTGTGTGCTGAAGGTATCGGACATATACACAGCTTGTTGTTGCGACGTAACATTTCTTGTTCAAAACGTCTTTTTTTAAAATGCACATTTATGTCGATCAAACCCAGAATGCTGAACTGAAATTCAACTTCGGTGATGAACCTTTTAAAAACCAACCTAAAGACGGATATGTGGCCCTGAACCAGGCTATAGACGGTCATGTGGTTAAATCCAGCCAGACGGGTGAGCTTTAAATCATCATTCATTCTTTACTGCCTGCAGGGCTTGTATTAATGTTTCCTTGCATTCTGTCTGTCGTGTGTTTTTGTCCTCAGGCAGTGCTAAAGTGAGTCAGGTCAAATCCACTTCTAACGCCCCCAGAGCTCTCATCATTGAGCCGTCTAAAGAGCTGGCTGAACAAACCCTCAATAATGTCAACCATTTTAAGAAATATGTTGATAACCCTAAATTGAGGTGAGCGGAGAGTGACGGAAGAGCTGCCGTGAGTTTCAGTAGTGTTTGCTGAGTTAACTGAACATCATAATGTTTTTGCAGGGATCTTCTGATCATTGGAGGAGTGGCTGCTAAAGAACAGCTCTCCGTTCTAGAAAGCGGAGTAAGTGTACAAATCTGAAACTGAGGGTTCTTTGATTTATTATGTTTTGTTTTTTGTTCAAAATATTATCTTGTAAAAGATTAAATTAGCGGTACTTAAAGTCAGGGCTGAAATATTTTTACGAAATACTTTTATTCAGCAAAAATGTATAGAATTGATCTAAAGTGACTGTAAAGACAATTATAATGTTACTAAATATTTACATTTCAAATAAATACTGTTCTTTTGCGCATTCTATTTAGAAATTTTCAAGTCAAATTTTTTAATGTTAAACATTTTCTACCAAAATAATCAGCAGCACAACTGTTTCCAACATTGATGATGATACATGTTTCTTGATCACCAAATAAACATATTATAATGATTTCTGTGACACTGAGGACTAGGAAAGCTGCTAAAAAAATTATATTTTTGACATAAAAAAATGACATAAAGAAATAAATTTAAAATAAATTATAAAAATGTATATAATGGCATAAGAGACTTTAAAAACTAAGTAAATTGATTGTATATATTAGTTATATTAAAAATTGTGTCCCTTGTCCCTGCTTTCTCTCTCTTTATCTATCTAAAAAGAATCTAAAATGTAGTAATCTTTAGTCACTTCATTGTTCTTTTTAGGTTGATATTGTGGTTGGGACCCCAGGCAGACTGGATGATCTCATATCCACAGGAAAGTTGGATCTTTCCCAAGTCCGTTTCCTGGTGCTGGATGAGTGTGTATGTTGAAGACTTAAATTTATACAACTTTATACCGTAGCTTTAAAGAACCACTTTAGCTTAAAAGATCTGGTGACAGCATTAATTGTGACAAGCTGTTGATTTTGCTGCAGTCATAACCATTACAACTATTACACATAAGTTTGTTTAGATTTGATGTTAAGTGAATCTGAACTTATGGGAAAGTGCATTCAAAGATTTAGTTCTGAACACATTTACAACACATTTAATTCTGTCTAACTAATGTGTTCAGGATGGACTCCTCTCAGCTGGCTACACTGACTTCATCATGAGGGTCTACAACCAGATCCCACAGGTCACTTCAGATGGAAAAAGACTCCAGGTGATGAATGCTCAAACTTTCTACTGTCTATAGAGATTTCGGCTGCACTTCTTCATGAACCGAATTTGTGTTGTAGGTTATAGTTTGCTCCGCTACGCTGCACTCATTTGATGTGAAGAAGCTCTCGGAGAAGATCATGCATTTCCCCACCTGGGTAGATCTGAAGGGAGAAGATTCTGTTCCAGAAACGGTCCATCACGTGGTGGTACCAGTCAACCCAAAATCTGACAAGCTCTGGGAGAGACTGGGGAAGAACCACATTAGGGTATATATATTTAACACTAACAAAGATTTCACTTCATCCTGCCTTTTTGAACTTAAGAAGTGTTAAGCACTGATTTTGTGTCTTCTCAGACTGATGAAGTTCATGCTAAAGATGACACACGACCTGGAGCCAACACGCAGGGTAAGAACTGCCTGCCGTTAAGAGCATTATGGGAAAATATCTGAATATTTCCTGGTTCGTATTAACAATTGTGAATATTTCGAAAGGACTTTGATTTGGTCTGATACGGCAGTCTCGCAGTGAATCATGTTATATGCCTTTATTCAGAGATGTGGTCAGAGGCCATTAAGATTCTGAAGGGAGAGTATGCGATCAGAGCCATTAAGGAACATAAGATGGATCAGGCCATCATCTTCTGCAGGACAAAGATCGACTGTGACAATATGGAGCAGCACTTTATCAAACAGGGAGGAGGTGATGCGAGCACACCGCTTGGGCTTTTAGCTTCATTATCTAACAGCCATTATATGCCATGAAGTCTGGTTGCAAACATATAGCTTTTCTTACAGGTCCAGACAAGAAAGGACACCAGTTTTCTTGTGTTTGTCTTCATGGTGACAGGAAACCAAATGAGCGCAAATACAACTTGGAGCGATTCAAGGTAAAGAATTTGTTTGACTAATATCAGTAAAGTAAAAAAAAACAAAACAATCTATTGAAGTATCCTTTTATCATCCTACCTTAGAAACAGGAAGTGAAGTTTCTCATTTGCACGGATGTGGCTGCAAGAGGAATCGATATTCATGGTGTTCCTTATGGTAAGAATTTCTGCTGTCTGAATTTACCAAAATGCATATATTTGGTCATTATTTGTGTTTTTTGATGTTTTCTTTGCCAAATATGAACTAAATCATTCGATTTCAACTATAGAAACATACATTATTTAATAATAATATTATTAATAACATTATATATATATATATATATATAATAACAACATAATATTATTATTATTATTAATATATATATATATATATATATATATATATATTAGCGTTACTTAAAAATATTTCACGAACACACAAAAGTGCAGTATTCTTTACTGTTTTGCAGTGATAAATGTGACCCTACCAGATGAGAAGCAGAACTATGTTCATCGCATTGGAAGAGTCGGCAGAGCAGACAGGTAACGGCCAGCATTTACATTGTATCATTAGTCTGCATTTCCATTTGAATCATTCACTGATATTTGTGTTGTCATCGCAGGATGGGTTTGGCTATATCACTGGTCGCTATGGAGAAAGAGAAGGTAAGCTGGAAGTAAAGCAGAACTGTTGATGTAGAAATGTAATGTGGTAGTGTGTTAATTGTGTGTCTTTGTGGGATTCGCACAGGTGTGGTACCATGTTTGTCCCAACAGAGGAAAAGGCTGCTATAACACCAAACTCAAAGAGAACGGAGGATGCACTATTTGGTACAATGAAAAAGAGGTGAGAACACACTTAATACATTTACATCACATGAAGGTGATGTAATTTGAACTCTACTTATTTTACTTGTTTTCCATTTTAGTTGTTGTCAGAAATTGAGGAACATCTGAAATGCACCATTACTCAGTGTGAACCTGACATTAAAGTACCTGTGGATGAATTTGATGGCAAAGTGACCTATGGGCAGCGCAGGACTACAGGGGGTGAGTGTATCTCTCAGGTTTCCTGTTTGTATGCTTCCATTTCTTGTATCCGTTACTTATTTCTGTATCTATTTCCTCTCACACACTCCAGGTGGTCTCTATAAGGGCCATGTGGATATACTGGCCCCAACTGTGCAGGAACTGGCCAATCTAGAGAGAGAGGCACAAACTTCCTTCCTTCATCTTGGCTATCTACCCGACCAGCTCTTTAAAGCCTTCTAGCGCACAATTGCATGCACCATACTGAAATGAAGATGCTATGGGACAAGTGCTAGTCGCTACCTTTGCGTAATAAGTATTTAACTTTTAAGTTTGAGGTTTGAAATGAGTTGAAAATTTAGTTTTCTTCCTTAAATTAAAGAAATGTGAAAAGTTTTGTTTTTCCAAAGCACTTAAGATGCAGTCATGCAAATAAATTTGAAATAAATTCAAAATGCTTGTTTTCTTGAGTTATTGTGTTTACACCATGTAAGCAGAGGCGCTGCTAATTATTTCAGTTTTTGAGGAAACCGGTGAGATTTAAGATCACTATGCTACACTTACTCTGCAGTTCCTAACACGTACGCTAGGTGGCGGGCTTGCCCTAATGTTGAGGCGTTCACGCTCTCATTGTCCCTGAGACGTCTATGAACCACTCATGCTATAAGCGCTGCACTTATTTATAGTAGAACAAAGTCCAAAAGAGGTCAATGAGGTTAAATCGTATTAATAATCCAAACCTGCATTACTGTACTCTTAACCCTGTGCACATGTGTTATTACAGACTCCTGTTTAAACTCAAATCACACACACGGGAGGACATCTCTCTGTAATTATACCCAAACTAACAGCAGTGCTTCTAAACAGTCCTGCATTTTAAACTAATCCACACAAGACCACACACACACACCTCAACTTACATTCCTCCCCTAAATTTGATTATATAATAGTTAAATATGGATTCATACAACAGATGAGACATCCCGGAGCCTGCTAGTGCTGAAACACTCGGGTTCCTGTCAATCAGGAACTTATAACATTCTTTTTTTTTTTTTTTGAACCGGTAACAACTTATCAGAAGTTCAATGTTTACAGTTTCAATTTATTTTTTATTTTTTTGTTATTTACTTCTCCTTTCATGTTATGTAACTGCAGTAGCTCTGTATATAAGAGTGTGTGTGTGTGTGTTTCCACTCCTAAGCATCTTTGGAAGTAAATGGTTTCCAGCTGCCAGAGCGTGCGCCTTATTTCCAGTGGTGAAATGATGACACTACATACGCTTGTCTGCCTTTCCTCACTTCCTAAACCCCGCAGACTCGCACTTAACCCATTCAACATGTATCCCGACAGACTAATGACACATTTGAGACAGATAATATTGCTTTTTTCTAAGTCTGAAGGCCGTTTTCTTCACATAAATGGTAAAAAGGTGCGGAAAGATCAAAGATTAGATGATGTGAAAAATATAACTGGGGGCCACAGCAATATTAAAAACAGGTCCAGATGGATTCTTTGAATCTTTTCTGCATCTACAAAAATTGCTTAAAACCTTTTTTTTTTAATAGACTCAATACATAGGCTAATATTGTTCTTATTAGCCAAAAGATATTCTAAATGAACACACATGAGGGACAGGGATTTTTGGGAGGGGGGGATTTTGTGATTGACAGTCTCAGGCCCAGTTAACATTGTTGAGCTAAGTTCAGTCACATTCCAGGAAGCGGTTACCTGTAAAGCCTCCACCTTCCTTTACCCAGTTTTGACTGTTGTGAGGGATTTATGTTAGAGCGACGGATTACAGTAAAAAAAGGTAGGCTACAGGAAGTCCCGCCCACCTAGCCCATAGGGCATTTCTTTTGCACCTGGTAGTGAGAAATGTCCTTGTGGCAGGTAACAGAGATCAAATAAGTTTCAGAGTAAGAGTGAATGCCACAAGTGAGCTCATTTTGCAGTACACTTGGTCTAAAGATGCTTCAACAGAAAGAAAACACCAAAGAACGTTCTCCCACAATCCCCCCTCCTTCATGTTTCCCGTATCAAACACAGTGTGGTACATGTGTGAGTGATGTTTTGGTTATGCTGAACCTTAGGAAATTAGCTGCTTGAGTTACAACATGCCTTAGACGATGCAAATGTTTCTAAACGGGTAAGAGCAGATTTTCACACAGTATAGGGAGACGGGAGCAGATAAAGGACACAGGAAGTGCTATAATCTAATGGGAGTTATCATGATTTAGCTACTGTAATCATGAGTGACTGTGACCCTCAGCAGTTTTAATAGTGTTTTACTCTTGTGTGTGTGTGTGTGTGTGTGTGTACTCTCAGACTCACCCCTAAGGCTAAAGGAAAGGTGCACTGAATCAATCTGACAGCATGAGTCACTGCTAAACACTCATACAGAGAGCACATGAACCGTCACCAAGAGTAAAATCTCTTTTTTGGTCCCTTTATTATGCACAAGTGTATTAAATGTGATATCTGCCCATCAGCAATGTATACCTGGGATGTCGATTAATACATGAATATAGCAAACAAAAGGTCTATAAAGTTGAAGATGGCTGTAGTAGTGTGTGCACTCTCATGCTTTACACTTAAAACAGTGCTGATACAGTCAGTGTAAAATATGCTGTATAAGTCATAGATTCAGCAGATATTGTATGTTACGTAATATACACAGAATGCATTTATATGTTTACTAAATACATCAATAAGACTCCATAGAAAAACCTTTTCATTTATCATCACTTGATGACAGCGAGAGGAGGAAGGAGGTGGAGAGGGGAGGAGAAAGGGGTGGGAATGCTCATAAATGCTGAAGTCTTGAACTATGCCCACATTAAACGGAACGGTCGGAGTTTAGTTTGTCACTAATGAATGGTTTATCTCATTTCTCTCGATCTCTCTTTTCCCTTTTCCGTACCCATGGGTGACATTCACAAATTTGCTTTGATCTGCTGCCAGACAGCACAAAGCGCTCACCAGGGAGAAGAGAGAAAGAAGGGAAGGAGGAGAGAGGAAAAGAGGAGGAGTAGATGGATTTCAGTTACTGTAAGTCTTTAAAAAACTCCGTTCCCTCAGGGATCTCTGAAAAAACTGCGGTCCAGAGCCTGAAACTACCTGAATGAGACTTTCTTTATATGCGCCTGGTGGATCGGTCCCTCGATATAATCATAGACAGAGTGATAGAATGCTAAAAGGATACACAGATGAATAAACAGAGACAGAACAAATGAGAGAATGATAAACAGACAGACCCACAAACGGAACAGACAGAGAATGACAGATAGAAAAAGGATAGACAGAATGACAGAACGATGAATGATAGATAAAACGATAGATAGATAGAAGGAGCCACAGAACAAAGAATAGACAGAACGATAGACAGAATCACAGGATAGAATGATATAGAGCAATAGATAGATAGAAGGAGGCTTTAGTAAATGCTTGTTTAGGCTGTAGTAAATAGAACTACTGTACTGTATAGACAGAATGACAGGATAGAATGAAATAGAGTGATAGATAGACAGATTATAGAGAGCTTGTGAAATAGATGATTTAGTGTTTTAAGAACATTCCTCTGGCTCATCAGTCTGTGTCTGTGAGGGTGACCCTAAACCCAGCGTGAACTCTGACCCCTCACCCAAACCCACTCTGAGCAGTGTGACCGTCTGTCCACTCATCCGTCTAACCATCTGTCTGTTTCTGCACTCCTGTGTCTGCTGCTCTGTCTCTTCTCAAAGACCCACTCTCATCCATCAGCCTGAGGATTCCTTCTCGTTCTGACCCTCTGTCAATACTCTGCTTACTCTTTCACTGACCTCTCATTCATTCTCCATCGCTGCAATGCCACTGCCCCTTGTTTCACTCCACTTCAAATATAAATAGATAGAAGAAGGGATAAAATATGCTTTACATATATAGTATAGTAAAAGTACAAATTTTGTTCATTTTTTTTAAAAGATGTTAATAATAAATTAATAATAAAATAAAAAAGATGCGCATGTTAAATGTATTTTTTATTTTCTTTATTTTCCTTTACTTAATTAAAAAATAATTAACTTACAAATAATTTTAGTTATGTTTTCATTAATATTAAATATATATATATATATATATATATATATATATAATATAATATCTAATAATATAATAATAATTATTTTGATTCAAAATATATTTTAAATATAATATAGTCTAATTAAATTAAGTTACATATTTACAAACTTCTTAAAAATTAACAAGTTGACCTGACCAGACCAAACAAATGTGCTGTTGAGTACTAGAAAGAAAAATAATAATAAAAAAGGAAAAAAAAAATTAATTAATCAATCAATCATTCAATATGTACAGAAATTTACTCTTGGGTGCTGGAAAGAATTAATAATAGCAAATCAACAAAGAATAAAACAACTTAAAGAATTAATTAATCAATCAATTACTCTTTATTCTTTTTTTGTTCCATTATTCTTTTAGTATCATTAACATATTATTATATTTTTGTTTATATTTAAAATTTATGAGATTTTTTTTTGTTTGTTTTCACTTGTCATTGTTTCATTATTTTTTATTGAAACTGTTTTTATTTAAGTTTTAATTTTGTTATTGCAGCATTTAAATAAATAAATAAAATAGATTCTATATAAAAGTTACTTTGGTACAATTTTTAAATGGTTTTAGTTAATAATAACTTGTTGTCATACCTGGCATTGTAAAGAAAATATAGCATTTGATAGAAATGTTGAAAAATAAAAAACACATACACTGAAATAAAATTAAACAAAATGGTTTAATATAAAGTAATATTCATTCACTTTTTTGAATGGAAAATGGCAGCATGGACATACGGTTACAGTTTGTGGCCTACAAAAAATGACAAGGGTTTGAACGAGAGGAGAGTAATATAAAAACAAAACTGTAATTTATGGGTGAACTATCTCTTTAAATGCTGATATAGGTTCATCTTATTCACTCTATAGTGCGATATACAGCAAAGTGAAACGAAAAGTGTAAAGGCAGATTGCACAACCCACTTTCCCACCCACCCACACACACATGCACACCTAGACAACTCAATACGCTGTCTCTGATTTCACCCAGAACATATTGCTCCAGCGCCTCATCTGTCAGTAGTGGGATGGAGAGATGACTGGCGCCTAAATCATAGCAGCTGTGTCTGCAGCAAACGGCCCCCGTGCTCATTAACCACAGGAGCTGGACCGGTGCGACAGCAACCCCTATATCTTACTCACTGCCGTTAGCCGTTAGCCTTAACGATAAGATCCCCCAACGCCCACTGCTGTTACATGATACTTTCACGCACTACGCTTCTGATGGAAACTGGATGAGGAGACAGAATGGATTTAAGAGAAAGATGTCTAGACTGAAAACGAGCACAAATTAAGTATGCTAACATTATTGTAATCACCCTGAAAAAATTGTGCACATTTCTCTGACAGCCCAAGATACTTAAACAACAAAGAAGTGTCTAGGAAGCGGCTAATCAGAAACACTCTTTGCTTGTCAATCATATGGATGTTCATCAATCCTGACACTGAGATGGCTGACATGTCTTTGGAGAATCAGTGACGGAAGTGAGAGAAATAGCTGAAATTGCTTACAGCACCTTTAGCCTTTAGAAAATGTTTAGAGGTCAAAGTAATTTGGTAACACTTTGGATCAGGGAACACTATTCACTAACTTGCTTATTACTAGCATATTGGCTGTTTATTAGTAGTTATATAAAGCATATGGCTTATTCTGCATGAACTTTATACTGCATGAAACAATTTAGCAGAAAATTATAAGAACTTAATTAATAGTGAATACGTTTCCTAATTTAAAGTGATAACGGTAACAATGGTTATGAGCTTATTTGTATGCATATTATACGAATTCTAGCCATTTATTAGAGCTAATTAAGCACATATTAATGATTTATGATCTTATTCCATACCCAAAACCTAAACTAAACAATTTCCTTACATACTAACTATTAACAAGCAGCAGATTAAGAATTTAATTAGGGGAAAGTCTTAGTTAGTTAACAAGTTGTACCCTTTTTTAAAGTGTTACTAGTTATTTAGCTTACTATTAGTTTAGTTTTCATGATTTGCATGTTACTTAAACTAGTCTAAATCTACATTTAACATGTAGATTTGTCTGTTTTTGTAATAATAATTGCAAATAAAATAAATAAATATAAAAAATAAATAAATACATGTTTTAAATCTGTGATAGACATGTACAAAATATGCATAAAAAATATTAATATAAATCAATGAATTAAATAAATAGTTAGTCTAAGCTAGTATGGGACCCAGCTGTTGCTTAATATTATATATTCCACATACATTTCATTTAGAAGAAATATTTCTAACATTACAAGTTAAAATATTATATAATAAAATGAAATGCATTAAATAAATATAAATATCAAAGTGTAATAGAAATAGCAAAGTATAACAGACAAAATGTGAATAAATGAATTAATTAGCCTACAGCTAGATTAAGACCCAGGTGTTGCATTATACTTATTGATAAATAAGAAAAAAATTAGAAAAAATATATAAATTACATTATGAACATAAATACATAAAACTTTAGTTATTTAAATGAAAAAAAAAATACATATAAAATAATCTGTAAAGCTTTAAAATTATTAATACAATTATATTTTTTCAAATGATTATAACGATTATGTTGGTAACAGTTGAACTTAAAAAAATAAAAAATAATAATTACATTGACAAACATTAATAGAAAAATAAAACCCTTTTTTTCTTTGTATTTATTAGCTCTGTAGAATTTTTCATCCACTAATTACACACACACACACACACACGCACACACATTACAATGCAAGCACACATACATAATGAAACACTTCCCAATGTTTTAATCTACAGTGAATGTCCACCCATTGATTTATGTGTGTGGTAGATGAAGAATAGCCTAAATTGAAGGAAGTCACCCCCTGCAGTGATGTGTCGTTTATTTGATCCTTAAGGGAAGCCATCTAACATTAGGCTTGTGTGTGTGTGTGTGTGTGTGTGTGTGTTTGTGTGTGAGTGCAGGACATGTATGGTTTCAAACTAGCTTTCCAAGCTCCCCAAGTATGACACTGGTTTAGGATGACATCAGTCTGGACAGCAATTAGCTTTTCCCAAGCATTCAGACAGACAGATAGACAGACAGACAAAAAAAAAAGCCCTCCAGCTAGTCAGTTACAGTAATTTACCCACATTGTCTGGTTTGTCCTGATTTGCAGATGAAACAAAGCCCAACAACATCACAAGACAAGCACAGACATGCAGGTTTACAAGAGCTCAAACTTTACGCAATGTGCCAACCGTCAGAGCGAACAGGTCCTGATAAAACATGTCTCACATCCATCCAGTTTTTAACAGAAAAAAAAATGAAACAAACCACCCAGGTGTGAGGTAAAGCTGCTGGACACTGCACACAACATAAGCTGTCCCACTGTGTGAAGACATGCCTGTAAAACCTTCACTTGTCCTAATAATACGGTTTATCAGTGTTTTTATCAGGGTGAAAAATATTTTACATACATACCGCCAAAGCATTTGCATACAGATATATAACAAAAACATGGCAAAACAACACTTACATTTTCTCTACTAAAATTTACTAAAAATAGTATATTTTAAATCCATTATTTATACTAAATATAGTTCAAATTTAAAAACATACAGTATTTATTGATTTTTTTTTAAAGAATTAAGACTTTAAAGATCATAATTAAACTTTTTTTTAAGTACTTGTGTAAATTTCTTAATATTAAGCCTAAAATGTGTAAAATTTCAGGGGGATTTCCTGATCAGAGGATTATATGATCTATATTAAAAACTGAACAATCTTTAATTGTTGTTGCAGGTATATTTCTCAGTGAAAATGAAAATGAAACACATCATGATTAGCACATTAACACATCAGTTTTAGCAAAATAATAATCTCTTGAAGAAAAAACCTAAAAGATTTTTAGACAAACAGTTACATTTTTACATATATATATATATATATATATATATATATATATATTTATATATAAATAATTATTCACTATTGTAAATTTTCAAGATAATTTTTCAATGTTGCATATATTTGATCTAAACTACAGCAATAAAAGCAATATATATATATATATATGCCCTACATTAAATCCAACCCTAAACCTACCCGAGTGTTAACAAATGCAAAACTGATGTATAAATTCTTTAAGTAACTGTGAAAATTATGCTTTACTTTATGAATAAAAGGTGTCAGAGTTTTACTGCTTCTATAGTGTTTATTTCTTTTCTGCAGTGAAATGTACTTGTTGGTACATTATTTGTTGTCTCGCTAAAAAGTGCACCAACGTACGTTTATGCCATGACACCAGGTAAGATTAATCAAGATATACATTATTTGAACATGAGTAATGAATAAATCATACAGAATGAAGTTTTTTGGAAAATGTAAAAAGGCAGAAAGTTCTGGCTGATGAGTAGGTTTGGTGTTAGAACATACAGT
The DNA here is from genome assembly GCA_032353835.1 of Enteromius viviparus. Lineage (NCBI taxonomy): Eukaryota > Metazoa > Chordata > Actinopteri > Cypriniformes > Cyprinidae > Enteromius > Enteromius viviparus. The sequence continues at coordinate 5,255,162 of JAUCNO010000386.1, read as the reverse complement.
TTGTATAAAAAACATAATGTGGCCTACACCTATGGAATGTCCCCATAAGACATGCAAATTATTGGTCTCAAACTCAGTTCCTGGAGGACCACAGGTCTGCAAAGTTTAGGTCCCGCTAGCTTCAAATCACACCTGCTTGGAAGATTCTAGAATTAGCTGATCAGGTGTGTGTGATTAGAGTTGGAGCGAAACTGTGCAGAGCTGTGACCCTCTAGCAATTGAGCTAGAGACCAATAATGCAAACCATTGTATTTGTGTAATTACTGTATTAATTTTTCAGTCAAAGTAAAATCACAAGTGAATGATTAAGAAGAAAACTGTAAAATTGAATGAATAAATAAATGAACTCGGCTGACACAATTTTCTACATGCATGGTGGTCATGTGTGGCTGTGGGAGGAAGGAGCATTAGATAATTCCTGACATGCTACCCACATAATCCCTCTTTCTCAATCTCTCTCTCTCTCAATCCCTGACTCATCTTTCACATTCCATCAGCATTCCAGCAGGATTAGCCAATGCCGCCAGTACAGACCCCATTCATGCAGAGAGAAACAAAGAGAAAGTGTGTACATGTGTGGGAGAAAGAGCAAGACTGCATTTTTTTTTGTGACGGAAAGGGGTTTTCTGCCCCAAACAATTCCTCCCCTCAGACCAAACAGAACATTGTGCTGTCTGGCATACAGAGCTTCTCAAGAGAGCAACCTGTCACACAGCTGAAGAAATCAAACACTTGAAGAATGATGATTGACTCCTGGCATCATTGTTTCATGTGTTCTAGCAAAATAACTGAATATCTCAGCATAAACCTTCCCAAAAGACCCTACCACCACTACCACAAACACACACACACAAAACAAACCTGTGCCTTAGTCTTCAAAGGAATTCTATGTGTTGATCAGCATTGAATAATGGAGAAAGAGATAAAGCCGTTTATCTTAGTCAATGGTGCTGTGTGTTGAGGAACAATTCACAGTCTTCTGATTAAATACAAGAGAGCTTTAAGATGCAGACCTCAGAAATCACACTACATGCTAGCTTAGCATTTGTGCAAGAAAACCTGTGGTCTTTCTAGTAGGATACTGAGAAAGAGAAAGAGAAGGCATTTGAGTGCATGGGAAAAGGGGGAAATAAAACACACACACACAAAAAAAAAACAGGAAAGATGGACCGGATGACAGAAAGAGGATCATTGTCTTGAGGGTCAATCCTGGGGCAGAGTTCTCTTTGCTGATTGGTTTAGACCATTCTCAGCTGAAATGACAGAGAGAGAAATTACTTAATTGCTCTAAAATACGTTTAGGTTCAGTGAACATCATACAATAAGAATGCACTCCAAAGTCATAAAGGCATATCTTTTACATCTGCAACAACTAAATCAGAACATAACTGTGTTTGATCATTTTTTTCTGTTTAATTTAAGTGATCCTTCAGAAATTATTCTAACTTACTAATGATTTTGTGTTCCAACAATATTTCAATATAATTATTTATTATTAGAGCTGAAAACAGTTGTGCAGCTTAATATTTTTGTGAAATAAATCTCAATTTAAAGTATCCTATACTTCCTTAAAATATTTTTATAAATAACTGTATTGTGGTATCAACAATGTGTGTGTGGGTTTATGTGGTTTATGAGGACACAAATTTGTATAATGACATGGGTATGACATAGGTATTACAATATGTAGATGTTTTATGAGGACATTTTCAGTGCCCCAGTAATTCAAAAGGCTTAAAAAAAAACATAGTAAATGGTGTTTTTTTTGAGAATCTAGTAGGTTTAGGCGTAGGGCAGGTGTAGAGCAATACCACATACAGTTTGTCCAGTATAAAAACCATTACGCTTATGGAGAGTCCCCATAAATCACAAAAACCAATGTGTTTGTGTTTGTGACTGACAGAACCACTACAGCGGCAATGAATGAGTTCATTAATGTTGCTTTAGCACTATACTAACAGTCAGGTCACTGGTCACAGCTCAGTAAACGGACCACTGCTATTTCGCTGAGGCTACTGAGTCTAACCTATATACATGTGCAAATCTGCAAAACAAATTATGAGCATGCACAGTAGAACTCGCACTTATCAGAGCCACTTAATATTTCAAAGGGGTTGTACATGCATTCTTTCAAGCTTTTTGGACTGAAGTGTGTGTTGGGAGTGTGTGTAAACAACCACCCTACAATGAGAAAGATCCACCAGTATTTTTATTAAATTAAAAGAAGAATAAGTTGCCCCTTCTGAAATCAAGCCATTCTCAAATGCATGTCAGTGTGGCATCACACAGAAAGAGGCCACTCCCACTATAGTTGATTGGCAGCAGCGTGTCACACAGACTGAACAAATAAAACAAATCAAGTTTAAAACAAACAGATAAAAAGTTACAAAGGACACTGGAATAAAAACGCATCAGGCTAGCATGCTAAATGTGTAGTATTCGATTAACATGGCTGTTTCACACCACACACAGGTGTCAAATATAATACTACAATATTACATATGTGATATATCACAATATATCACTTTCAGTTGGACATATGCAGCATGATAATGTGATAGACACTGCTAGCAAAGTCTACATCACATGGATTTGGCAATTTTCAAAACGTGCTAATATGTTGTGTTCGAAGGTGCATTTATGTATTTCTGAGCAGGCTGTACACACTATGAGGATCTAGCTTGTTCACGTGCCCCTGTGCTGAAGGCTCCTTCCTCACTTCCCTCTCTCTGTCTCTTCGAGATGAGAGAAGATGGGAATATGAGGTGGCATGGCTGAAGGCTCTGTGCTGGATTGTGTGGAATCTCCTCGCGACTGTGTGCACTGACCCCTTTTCTGCGGCCTAATAAACCCAGAGCTCGTCATTGTCAGCTCAGAGGGTTCATTCAGCCTGCAGGAGGAGGAAGGGTTAACAACAGCTGGAAAGATCCTCCCACTTCTACCTCCTCAGCTACTGAGAAAATACAAAACCAGATTTTAAGCCCAAGTAAAATAAAGTGTTTTATGAGACACGTATTAATCACTTCATAAAGCTAAAATAAATAAATAAATCCATCAGAGCGTCTGAGCTGCACTCTTCTATAAGATAAAAGTGGCTGGTGCCCATAGAAAGTGAATGGTAGATCGAGTCAAGCAGGATATGCATCTTCAGGAGACACTTTTGTGTTCTAAAAAGGCATGGTTTGGAATTTGGAACACACACAAACATTGCTTAAAATGTCAGAACACTCAGAAGAAGTTTGAAAACCATATTCATAAACAACCATATTACACATTCAACTATGACACTCTTTTGAATCACATTTGGGAGATTTGGTTGTAAGACAAATGTGTCCAGAAATAGGAACAGCTAGTTGATTGTAGGAAAAAGTATGTCATAAGGAGACTAGAGAAATGTAAATGTACATTTCATGACAGTATCTGCAGAACTCAGCATGACTCAGAAAGCTGAGGGGGGACTCCGATTTAAGATGAACTCTTACACTAACACCTCTGGTCACATATTAAATAATAATGCTCTTACATTTACTGTAAAGATTTAAACAGCATAAATCTGGGTTAATTAAAGCAGCAAACTGCAAAAACATACTACTAATACTAATTATAATAAAAATAATTAAATAAAAATATCAGTATTTTTATAAATGCTTACATATTATAATAGTTAAAGTTTTGTAAGGAGCAGTGCCTTTGAACTTCCTACAGGTATACAATTTATCATTTAACCTGTCTATATGAGCTGTTTTTAACTATTTGGTATTTTCTGTTATAATATAGATCCAAAATTTTGCTTCTCGTTCTATTCTTTACTCATCAAATTAAATACACTAATCTGCATGTTTCCATCAGTTATAAATAAAGTCAACCAAGTGACATCATATAGCCAAGAACAAGTGACAGAAGTCCCTCTGCAGCTCTAATTCGTTTTACTTACATAGCTGAATCATCTTATTAGCATGCTGTGCTGCAGACTGCCTCTGCCGTCTGGACTAATTGGTTCTGAATGAAGAACCATACATGATTGCAAACAAACAAACAAGTGCAGCACCCCAACTGAATACAAAATCAGACATGGGATTAGCATCTTGATCCAAGGGATATTACATGGGTGCCCGTCTTCAAAGTGAGGGCATGTCATAAATCACTTCAAATCATTCAGTCACTTATAACAAATCATCCACAAAGAGCAACACATTTCAATAGATCACAGATCAACTGCAGCCCTAATAATCCACATGAGAACTAAATGTTGAGTGTCACCCCGCTGAAATACTTCCTGATCCGGCAAAACAACTGAATTCCTAGATATTGGATAATCTCAAAAACTCAAAACTGCTTTTCCCTGCAAAACAGCACTGATGAAGGATGCCTACCTTACATCCGAACATCAGCGACAAGGTGTTGTCATGGCACGCAACCTTACAGTGGCAGAGCATTGGATTAAAACAGTCGGGGTTCCTCACTATAGGAGACATTCCTCACGCAGCAGGAGTGCTGCACTCGTGCTACAAGCACTGACGTAGACAGAGAGAAAGCACGAGACTCTTCACTCCTGGATAAGCAAGAGTCCGCCTAATACATGAACACACACACACACACACACACAAACGGGATGCAGCCACCGTTTAGATCTCAATTCTCTTTTTCCCTTGCTCCCTTTTTCTACTCTGGTCTGAGTCACACACTATTTCACAACCCTGTCTGCCTGAAGCTTTCCTAAGTCCTATGCTTCATTTTCTGTACACAAAACTTCTAGATTTTGCAGTGAAATGTGACTGCGGCTTTTTTGTGTTAACTAGGTAATGACATTGTACAATAACTGCAAGGCATAATAAATGGCACTTGAATTTATTAAGAAGTGTGATTTGTTACACTTTTTTGAGAGTTGTAATATACAGTATGTATACAAAAAAAAAAAAACCGCTTCTCCCTAACAAAAACTAATCATGAAAAGCAAGTATATCGTCTGAGGTTACGCATATAACCCTAGTTCCTCAAAGGAATGAGACGCCGCACCATACGAGATGCTATGGGGAACGCCGTCACGCTGGAAGCGTTCCCCATAGCGTCTCGTTTGATGCGGTTCGAGGTCCTGAAGAGAAACTGTTAACTGTATATTAACTGTATATTATAGCATAAGTTCAGGTTGGACATACACTACTGTTTAAAAATTTGGTTCCGTGAAAGAAATAACAGTAATATGTACTTTTATTTAGCAAGACTATAAAACTGACTAAAAGTGACAGTGAAAACATGTATAATATTACAAAATATAAAAAATTCTGCTATCTGAACTCTTTTCATCAAAGTAAGGTTAGGGTTAGGGTTAGGGTTATTTTCAGTTTCCACATAAATATTAAGCAGCATTATTATTGATGATGAAAATCATTTCTTGAGAACCAAATCAACATATTAAAACGGTTTCTAAAGGATCATGTAACACTTAAGACTGAAGTAATGGCTGTTGAAAATTCAACTTTTCTATCACAGGTATTAATTACATTTAAAATCCAAAACAGTTATTCTGAATATTAATACTGTTTCACAATATTACTGCATTTCTGATCAAATCAATGCACCCCTGGTAAACATGAGAATTAATACATAAAGTAGAAACATTTGAGTGGTAGTGTGTATAGATGTTGAGCACAACATTTGCAATGATCTTTTTGTCAATGCATCTAATGTATGCAAAAGTTTACAATGTCTGTTAACATCTCTTTAGTTAGATCAGTATTGCTCACTTTTGGTCTTTGACCTTCATTATGTATATTTAAATTATACTGTGCTTTAAATAAAATACAAAACATTTCAAAAAACAGTTTTTTCCTCAC
>JAUCNO010000386.1:5235081-5249228 GCA_032353835.1 Enteromius viviparus | reverse complement strand
CTCATCCATTTAAATTATATTAAGCCTTAAAATTCTGCATAATTAAGGGCGTGGCCACTTGATTGACAGGTTGATGTTTCTATCTGCTGTCTGTTAGCCGTCACGTTGCCGCCTACGTCCCGCCTCATTGCCCATTTTGGATCATCCGAGAGTAACGCGCGGTGACGCGTTGCCAAGATGGTGGCGGCCGGCTCCGCCCACTTTAGGCTTCAAAAACGCTCTTCAGAAACCTATGAGTGATGTCACGGACACTACGTCCATTTTTTTTTTACAGTCTATGGTTGCAACTTACCATTAGCCATTTAACAGGATTTTACTGTAGCTTTTTTACAGTTTTGTACCGTTAAAACAACAGTCATTTTCTACAGCGTGCATTTGAAGGAGTTTCCATTTCAGATGCAAAATTTATTGGAAGATAAAATAAATCACAAAATGTGACATTTTGAAAATGTGAATACCAAATTGCTGGTATTTGCGCTATTATTTGACACCCCAAAAAGCACATTTTAATGCAGGTGATAATTTGCGTCGCTCTTGGTAGATTGTGCTGGTCATTAGGGAATTTATCTGGCTGCGTCTGTTTTTTAATGGTGCATTGTCAGTAAATCACACGCAGATTTTCCCCTCCTATCAGGGCCTTTATAGGATTTTGCTCTGGTGGTAATTTGTTTAATAAATATGGCCCTTAATGGACTAATTTTAGTGTTTCAATAAACCATGAAACTATTTTCTCAGTTACTATGAAGAGCAGTGTGATTATAGAATATTCTCCACTCAACATGCATATTTTGAAAACGCATTCAAGAAACACACAAAAAAAACAAAAAAGTGTTACAAATAAGCCCAAAGAGTCATAACTAAAACGGTAAAGTAGGACTGGGATTTGTAGCAGTAGCCAAAAATATATTGTATGGGTCAAAATGATAAATTTTTCTTTTTACTACAAAAATCTTAAAACTTTTTATTTTTTGTTATATGCAAAGGACATCATTTGAGCAAGTTTAAAGGCAAGTTTCTCAATATTTCACACCCTCAGATTCCAAACAAGTAGCTGTTTCTCAGCCAAATTTTGTCTTATCCTAACAAACCATACGGTACATTAATGGAAGTTAATTTTTGTGGTTTTGTGGTGCAGGGTCACTTACTAATTGTTTATTTTATTCAATTTTATATATATATAGTAATGTTTGTGTAAATTACAGCAGTGCTCAAGGCCAGCAATACACGCTCATTCACACATTCACTTCTTACAGATTCAATTTTGCAATTCACTTAGAAGCATTATTCTTGAGGATCTCTCCTCCTTTCATCAGCTTTGAAGCTGTAATTACCAGAACTTCATCTAGAATAATTGAATTAGAAGCCTAATTATCAGTGTGTATTGGATATCTAGTCATGTTGTTTTGAGATAAAATGGAGTGTGTGCGCACAAAAGAATGCTTGTTTGTGTGTGTGTGGGGGTCTTTCCAGAGGCTTCACATTTCCGTCCTCTTCCCTGTCATCAGCTGCAGAGACTCATAACTTCTCTTATTCAATTAAACTGAGTGCCAAAGGAAATGACAACACTATTTCAGTGTTTTAGGAAGAAGAAACTTCCTGCTTGAATTAAATTATGCAAAAAATGTGACTGGGTTTCTGGTGACATTTGGGACATGCTCAATTGGAAAACAGTTTTATAACAAAAGCAAATACTGCAAAAAATCTTTGTTTGAGGGTCTAATATCATGACGTTAGAGGTATGATAATAATTGTAAAACAAGTCAACGTAGAGCTAGGTATCGGTATGTTATACAGATTTATTATTACATATATCAGTATCGCTGCATATAAATACACACACTCTAGCACATACATTCTCCTTTGTGATTTACAAAGAAATTTTGTAGCTTGCCATTATTGTATCTGTTTTGTTCATTGTGAAGAAAGACGGAAAGAGAGACAGAGTGACTGAAAGAAAGAGACTTATGATACGGTTATAGACGCAGACACCAGTCAAAGTCACATGAGTCTCATATGAATCCATATTCGCCCTGAAGGCTGCAAGATCCTTTGTGCACATGACAGGAACATCATCACACAGCATCCTGCTTATCAAAGATCAAATTAGGGACGCATTTTTCAGACATGGGATGCTTTTATGCTGTTTTTTTATGGTCCAGGAAAACAGTTACTGTATGTGGCCTATTTTTTACCGTTTTCCCTGTGTCTTTCCTTACATTGCGCTATACGGAGTTTGTCCGAACCATGTTCAGATCCGGTTGGAACGATTCCACAGTCAAACTGAACAGTGAAAAAAACAACACCTCTGCCACAGGAAGCAGCAGTTGTGCGGAACAAACACACACTTCCTGTCCTGGGGAGACACAAATCCACTCATCAAACAAACATTAATCATAATGTGCCGGCATAATGTGATGACATCATTCACAAGGTTGGAATGAACAGTCCTGTTTGTGTGTGCCCAGGCCATTACATACCCATCAAGAAGTTTAATCGTGTGTGCACGTTAATTATAGTGTGTGTGTGATAGCTAACTTTCAAGCATATATTCTCATTCCATGCAGCGAGACCCCTGCAGTGCTGCTATTGCTGTGCTCACTAATTAGAACACTTTGCAGCTCAATTAGTCCTCTCTTTCCTTAAGCCATCATGGTGACAGACAGAAAACCCTCATTTACCCCAATAGCACCCTGATTCAGGCCTCTTTCAACATATACATACTGTTACAGTGAGGAATGAGCCATGCATACAGCGCTGTACATGACACAGCTCACAAGCTCTGGGAAATGGAAACAGGTAATTTATTGCTGTGGAGCTAGACTTTAAATAAGCCTAAATAAACAGTTTAAATAAACCATTTAAAAGTTTGGGGTCAGTAAGACTTTTCTTTTTTCGAAGGGAATAAATGTGTTCAATGTGAATACTTTAAACAGACACGGTTCATTTAAACCATCTATTTTGTCCAAAAAAATAAAATAAAATGTTTTCCACATTGATAATCATTTTTGGGCACTAATTTAGGCATCAAATAGTAATATTTAAATCTCAAGACTGTAACATTTTTGGAGCTCAAAATAAATTACGTTTATTTAATAAGCAAGTACACCATGAATCCATTTTCCAAACTGTGTTTTTGGCTTGAACTGAATAACTGGTACACCTATAATAAGTGTTTATATTCAGACTATTTAGACTGGTTCGGGTAGGTACCTCTGCAGAGTACCGGAAAATATGATTAAAGGCAGAAAACTGCATAGACATTAGTTTTCTCACCAGTGCTATACTTGAACATTTACAGAAAGTCGCAGAAACATTCTCATGCCTTCTTCCACTGAAACCGACTGCAACCGACTTGACAATTTTAAAAAAACATGGTGCTCATGGCAAGAGATGCTGAAAAAAAAGCTATATGTGACATCTGATGCATGAACACATACCAACAATTAAAAAAAAACAGTTTTGCATAATGCAATGTGTACCTAACCTAAAAATCAACTGCAGAATGGACTATTTTACTAGTGTGCCACAACAATATAATGTCATTAAAGAATCCATTATTATACAAACGCATTAAATGCAACTGTCTTCAACATATGTTTTTGCCTTGCCTTCGTGATGGTAACATGGAATTGGAATAACCCTTTATGCTGGACAAATATTGATAAATGCAATTAATTTTGTTCATTAGTTGGCATATCATGTAATAGTTAGATTTTTTTTTTTATAAGAGTTAGAAGAGACTAAATGATTGTGCAACAAAACATGCTGTACAAGGCAACAAATGTAAACATGCAAAGGTCTCGTGTACACCAAGGACTTTCTGTGAATAGTCCCAGAAGTCTCAGCATCACTCCAGTGCAGCTGCTGAGGCCAAATACACAACTCGCTCTAAATATCACAGAACTGTTATGGTACAGCTTCAAAGAAACTACTTTTAATTCTGTCTCTTGTGAACTTTCCTTCTGTTTCTCTTTTTCTCTCTCTCTCTGGGTGGTTTAAAGAGGTTTAATCATGCTGATTGCCATGATTATGGCCATCTCCCATGGGTCTACTCTCTGGCCCTGGCCTCCACAGGAAGTCACACTGGCCACTGGCGATCCGTCTTCCTGTTCCTGTTCTTCTGCACACACACCGGACTGGCCCATTCAGTAAAAGAACACACTTCCGCAAGCTTCCTATACTCACACACACTTCACCACCTCACTAACAGAATGATTCATGAATCAAGTCCTAGGGTTTAAAAGCATGAGGCCGCACAGGCATGCTGATATGCTGATTATACAACTGCACAATTTTACTATAAACAGGAAATTATTATCGAGGAACTCACAGACTACATTTGATAAGTTAAAGGAATCTTCAGTACAACTTCATATTATGATCTTACAATAGTACTGGGGCTATGTTTTGGAGGACTTAAAAGCACAAATATTTTAAAAACACTTGAATTCTTTTAAAACTAATTTTTTGTTTAAACTGTAAAAGCTTTACATTTAATGGTGTAACGGTACATAAACATGACAGTTTGCTATGTACATAAAGTCACAATTAACAACAGAGCTCATATTCAACTATTATTATTTGTTAACTACTATAATCAACACTCAAAATAAAAATTTGTATGCAAACATGTAAATTGCACAGAAAGAAACTTCTAAATTATATGATTTCCGTTTGTTGTTGAAATACAATCCTTTACACAGTGGCTGTCATAGCTTGTTTCATAAAAGATTTAATTAAGCATACATGAAATAATTAAGACATGGCTAACAGTTAAAGCAAAATATAATAAGGCTAATAACGAGCTAGACACTGATGATTTGCATGAGGTAAAAGAAAATGCTCCTTGATATTTTGTTTTCAAGCTGTTGTATTGATGTCTTCCCGCAACTGAAACACAGATTGAGTGATTACATGAGATGTTCGTTCATGTTTATTATTGTATCATGTATCTTCAGGGCTGAGGCTTTTATATACAACAATCTGTCTCACCATATCAAAGAGTGGCAGAACAACATTTAACATGCATACCGAGGAATATGTGTATCGATACACCCCTACTCATGTTTCCTTTAGAGTTTCAGAGATCTCAACAACATTCTAAGGTTTGTCAAACTCACATGATTCAACAATTTTAAAATTATTTATATATATTATTATTAATTATATACTTCACACTACAATTACATTTACAATTACTTTATATTCATTTCAGGTTTATGTTTTACATTTCCTTGCAGAAGCTTATTAGTTGAATGCGTTACATTTATGGCTCCATTTACTTACACTACAAGTGCCTCAACTGTACTGTGGCTTTTTTTTTTTAAGAAAAAAAGAAGCTAATTGAAAATACTCTGTCAGAATTTCACTGAACCAAGAATCGTTTTCTACAAGGATTGCATTGCAATAGTGTGATAAAAGTCAGTCATACTCATTATGGGAGTCAACCAGACCTTGCTGTCAGATGGAAGCTTTCTCAGTCCGTCTGTCTGCCTCTCCACACTCTTTCCTCTCTCTCTCTCTCTTTCTATGATACCAGCTTATGTGAGGGTGGATAGTTGGCTGGGTAAAGCTGGCAGCGAGACAGGAATGCACAGAATGGGCTGTGAATCCAACAGGAGGCTGTTTGAAGCTCACACACATTCCTCACACACTCCGTGTGACCAGAAGAGAGAAAGCCAATACTTGTCATCTGAGAGAGACTCAGACTCGTTGAATGGCTACACAGTGAAAGATGAATAGGAGCAATAAGGAAATGACTTCAGTGCAGAAGAATGTCTGATTTAATTGATTTTAGGATCACGTGGCGATAAAGAAGGGGGGTCAGAATCAAGATGAAGGCTTTGCAGAGGGCGATCGATGACCCTGGGAAGGTCAAAGGTCACCAGCTCAGGGCTAGCGCTGTCCCCCTGCACACAAAGCTCAGGGTTGAGAAGTGAAGCCAGGCTGACACATGAGTCAGGCTAACATTTGTCTCCAGTACGTGTACATTGGCGTGTACGTTTGGTCTGCGGTTTTGATTGGAACAGTGTTTGTGTGGTTAAGGTTGTGTTTTGAGTGTAAAGGTGTGTTCATTTTAGCAATGTTTCTGTAAAAAATCATGCGCTTTTAATACTGTGATAATGCACAAAGCACTTTGACACAAATGCCACTTTCACAACAAGCAACTTCTTGGCTTGATGCAACAAATTTGGCCATATTTTTATTTTTATACACAATCTTTCCAAGTTAAAAATGACTTTCTAGTTTATAAAGAAAAATGTTTCCTCTTTTTCCTCTCATGATGCTTTGGATTGTGTAATACGCATGGGTCTTTGTTAGAGTGTGTGTGTGTGTTTATGTGTGTGGGAGGGTCATTTTAAGCTGGTGACATGGGTCATCGGCAGTTCCTCATATCTGTCATCATCTATCTCCCCTGAGTCTGGGAGCTCAGCCTGTCCAGACAGATGGAGTGGCTCGTCATGTCTGGCAGGTTTCCTCACAACAGGTGAACCCAGTGGACTCAGCGCCGGAAAGTATTCCGCGTTTTCTTTTTTTAAACAAACACATAACATTATCAAATGTCGTGCATTTCTTTCAGCTGACTGTAATTTTTGCCATTTAGTTTTCTTAGAGACTGTGTCAGTGTCCATCCCAACACCATACACCTGAAAGAGTTATGCAGCTCTTATTAACCCAGCAATGACCTCATTTTTGTGTGACTAATACCTAATATACTTGGTTTCATTTTAACAATATTTTAAATCACTACAATCCAGCAGATAAGTTACGCCGCGTGAGAACTGTTATCCAGTCAGGTCAGGAGAAGAAAGGACATGGTTTGATCATCTACATTCTAGTGACTATCTAGATGAGTAGTTTGTGTGTGTGTTGAGTGGAAATCGTCCTGGACACATTTCTGTCAATAGACTAATTTCACCCCATACATCAGAGCTCTTGTCCTGACAACTGTGGGGTGTCGCTTTGGAAGAGAAGAACATGATGACAACAACTGCACTCTATTGATGAGATACACACACAACACACTTAAGCCATCGTATGGTTTTTGTGACTTTGTGTCAAGACAAATTCCTTTCGTCAATACCGATCAGACACACCTCTGATACACAATAATGGGATTCTGATTCATTCATACAGAATTCATGCTTTAATATGAGTTTCGATATCATTTTATTTTGACATTTTAATATACAGAACATAGCAAGAGCTGGAAAAGTATTTTCTTATATTTATTTGCTTCTTCAAGTCTGCAATGGGATTAAATGCACCCTCATGTTTTCTCTAGAGTTTCAGAGATCTCAATAACATCTAATAACTAAGGTTTGGCAAACAACATACATTTACACGATACAACCATTTTAAAACTTTATACTTGAGACTACAATGAATTTCTTTTACTAAAACTTTTACACGGCAAGGATGCATTACATTGATCAAAAGTGACATTAAAATCTTTTAGTATCATAGTTTCCACAAAAATATTAAAAAGTAGTTTTATTATTGATGATAATAAGACCAGCATACTGAAAGATGATGTGACACTTAAGACCGGTGTAACGTCTACTGAATATTCAGATTTGTCATCGCAAATGACTATTTAAAATGTATTAAATTTCTATAAAATTACTGTTTTCCAGTATTGCTTGTCAACTAAATGCAGCCTTAAAGACAACTTTCTAAAACATCAAAAAAATCTTACTGATCTTGTAAACATTAGTGCATGTCAACAATTATCACATCTCAGAGAAAGCCAATACTTCTACAAAACATACTCTGTGAGCTAAAAGAAGTGAGCAAAAATATTTTTCCCTAGGGCTTATACAGCTGTAAAAATGGTTTCTAAATGATGTAATAAACATCAAACCAGTTCAAGTCAATAAATGACATGACTACTCCAATTCAGTATTAGGTATGGTGCAATTTTCTCTCTTATTCAGCCTGTGTCACAATGACAACCCACTCTGACAACAGAATTCCCAGCACAGCCAGTCGTTCTTGTTCTTTCATCTTATCTTCTCTAATAAACAACAAACAATCTTTTAATCTTTAACACTTAACACGAAAAACACTCACAAAACCGGCTCTTTGCTTCAGTCTCTATTGTGTTCAGCAAATTCTTGGAACGCAAATGCAGAATTTTAATTAAAACTCCTGAGAAAAAAGGACAACCGTTGTATTCTCGCAAGCCCCCTTCAGAGGACGTCTCAACAGTATCGCAAACTGTGCTCAGATTGTTAAACTACCCAAGTCTGCAAGACTGCAATTCATAAAACGCACTGCATTATCGCAACCACAAGGGGAGCTATAGGTAAATACAAGCTATAAACTGGTCAAATGTATGCCTTGAATACAAAGTCGCTTTAGATAAAAGTGTCTGCAAGTCACACAAATGGAAAACAAGGGCAAAGCAACAGTTTGAAGAGAATCTTGCTTAGCAAGTTAGTTAAACTGTCAACCTGAATAAAAACACATGCGGTTTAACAGAACAGACAGTTGAAAGTAACTCAATCAGCCCCTTGAGTACTGAGGTTTTGTTACCGCCACATCAACACAAGCTTGCAACGCGTCATTCCAGGCTTTAGTGTAATTGTCTCAAATTGTTTTACAAGAAAAAACGGGCGACCAGTCTAGCTCTCACGAGCTTAGCTTCACTTTCATGTCTTGTCTCTGCATGCTGGTTTTAATTACAAATTGGATACTTATTTGGAGAGTTCTGAAGAGTATTAAAAGATAATTTAAAATAATTTCCTAAGATTATTATTTGATCTGTTGAATCCTTATGTCTAATAGGGTAATTTTCACTTTCAACTTTGCGTTTGCGTGTTTGGGTTGTTAATTCCTATTATTTTAGGTTTTTAAATACTTTACAAACTGTTCCAATAAACTTGTTCTCACAGAGTCCTACACACAAGTCCTATAAGAGCTAAAATTATGGCCGGATATGTAAGCTCTTAGAGGAGATCAGAGGTGGCAGGAAGGTGGCAGTCACTCCAGACAGGAGTGGAGTTCTCAAAAAGCCAGATAACCCGACACACACACACAATCTTCCTGTTTATGCCTGCCCTCACATCCCATTCACACTCTACCCAGCCCAAACCCGTAACACTTTCCTCTATGTGGACAATCTGCTCGGCTCTCACTGTGTCTTATCTCTCGCCTCCTCAAGTTTTTATTTTCTCTCTCCTCTCTTTTTTTTCCGCTCCCACTTCCCATAAGCGAATGAGATCTGATGCGGGCAAGATTGGGCACGTTGGCAGGAAGTGTTGCAGTTCTGGTTTAGGCTCTCTTTCTTCCTCTTTCTCGGTTTCTCAGTTTAAGGTTGGTGAGATGTTTGGCGGCGTGAGATGTACGAGGAGTGGGGAACACAATGACACACACTAATGGAGGCGTTGAAACATATTAACCATCCTTGCCTTTGTGATCAGTCGAATGTTTAGAATCCTAATGACCCCCACTGATCCAAACAAACACACTTAGATAAAGGAAAAAACCTAGGGGAGGACGGAGAGAAAGAGATAGAGAGGGGTTGCTCCTCAATGACCTCTAGGAATTAGCCGTTGAGTTCAAATGGGTAGCAGCAGGAGATAGTTCATGAAAACAGAAAAACTGGATTATTGCATCCTTAAACGGCACACGCAAACAGAGTTACTATTTCCGAAGGTCTTATCTTCAGCCCTTATCCGTAGGACATGAAGCCATGTCTTTTAAACCATATCATCAAAGCGCAGCACTTACTCATGTGTGGGGGGGCTCCTCTCATATCTAAACATGTCTTATCTATTGCAAAACAAACATGTTATTGTTAGTGTTGTCTGTCAAACTATTAGTTAATATTAGTTCACCCTGAAAGAAAAAATCTGACCGTATTTGCATCATTTACTTACCCTTGTGTCTTTCCAAAATCACATGACCTAATTTCTTCATTGCCCAGCCACTTTATTTCTGCATTGGTCTGAATGAAAATGCAAATGCATTCTATGTCATTAGCGGCCGCTTTTGGAGCGGTAAAAGCCCACAAACTCTACTTTAGATAAAATCGACCAATCACTGGATTGGGTTTGAAAAAATTCACTTTAAGTTGTTTAGGAATTGTCATCTGTTTCCTATGCAAATGGCTTTAGATTACACGGATTCCTCACTGATTATTGTTATTTTGAGACTCAACAACAAATTCACATTTTGTTAGGAAAAAAAGCTAATGGGTCTGGAAGAACATGAAGGTAAATAAATAATGACATAATTTTTGGGAGCTATTATCCCAATACTCTTTCTGTGTATAATTATGCTTATACTTTTAATGATATTGGTTAATGGCATTTAAATGTATTATGTTATGTAGATAGCAACAGAGTGAGAACAAAATAATAAAAAGCTGTTATACCTAAATGAAAAACCTTTAACCAATTTTTTTTTTATGCCAGATATACACATATACATATACAAACAAGCAAAATAGAAGTTAAGCAGCACTGACACAAGAAGATTCATGGCAAGTCAGTGAATTGTGCCTCATGGTTTTTACACTGCAACAATAGGGTCGTTAACCTGCCTGTCCAAGGCCAAATTTACACACACTCAGTTTACGCGCCGCCTTTAAAGCTTTCCGCTCTGGTCTATCAGGGCCTCTTAAACCGAACATATTTCGCCACAGCTTTAACTCAAACTGTCAGAGAGGTTGGACAAACAAGTTTCCAAAATGACTGACAGGTTTACTCAAGGGCCTTGGTTTTGTGGATTCACTCTCACAATGTGAACGAAATGGATAAGATTGTTTAGAAGACAGGCAAAGATAAACACTGCAGAGGCTTTCGACATCGACCTCCAAGCATCAGTGTCAGAAGAGCTAAACAAATGATTTACATCTGAGCATTTCCCATTAGTTCCTGAAAAGTCCCCAGGTTGCAAGTGAGAGCTTGTATTCAATCCCATCAAAGCAACAGAAACAGAACTGATGTGACGAGTAAAAATGTAGGATACTTTGTTTCATTTTCATGGCTGATTTATGTGAACATTTGCATGAACAAACTGGTTGTGTGTGTGTGTGTGTGTGGGTAAGGCCTACCTACCTTACCATATTTTGGGGATACATTTTTAGATAAACTGTTATATCCTATATCTCTAAAGGAGGGATGAAAGTGGAAGTGGTGGTCTCTTACCTCTTCCACAAATATTTCTGCACTGCTCAAATAAACTAGCTGGGGGTTCATCAAAGTCTCATCTGAGATGAAACCTCTGTTCAAACAGGCCTTTGCAGTAATAAATCATTCTCAAACTGTGTGATACAGTGTGAAATACCAAGAACAGTTCAAACCAATGGGCTTTTACACGGTCAATCACACACTCGTCATCTCTACCTGCAGTCTGAAATGTACGGCAGCGTAACCTGTGGAAATACCAATGGGAGCATAACAGCCTGGTGCCACAGGGTTGCTTAAGTTACATGCTTGTTGCTAGCCCACCTTCAATTGTTGTTTGGACAATAGCTTGAAGGATAGTAGTGGTAAGGTGAAGAAAGAAAGAAAGAAAGAAAGAAAGAAAGAAAGAAAGATTCTTTGTTTGGCCTTTTAGGGTGGCAAAAGAAGTTCCTCAGCTGATGTTGTGGTAACGACAGTAGCAGAGATATAAAGTGAAGATTCTGCTTACAATTTCAGTCAGCTCTGTGGAATTTCCCTATATAAACTAAGAAGGGCTGCAGGATTCAGTTCTATCTTTTATCTCTGTCCACTTCAACCAGAAGGAAACTCAAACAAAAGCACACACCATATGTAGTAACATAAACACTCTAAAAAGGCTCACACCCCTTCATACATACATGTAAATATGTCTGTCTATATATATATATATATATATATATATATATATATACACACACACACACAAAGAGAGAAAGATCAGATCTGAGATTTGAAAATAAGACCATTTCTATTATAAAAAATATTCAAAAGACACATTGACAGATAGATGGACAGACTGATAGATAAATAGGTAGAAAGATAGTGTGAAGTCCTCTACTTGCGAAGTTCATGACACAGGAAACGGATTTCAAATATCTTGGATGCTATCTAACTAAATTCCTTTAGTAGTTGCTTGAACTTGCAGTTGCATCCAACTGACTCATATAGAAACCTGTGCCAAACAGCTAATGGTAAAGGCTGAAAAGATATATGATGACAGAGAGAGGGAAGTATGCCAAATAGATGATATCTGGCTTTTATTCCCTTTACTATACATTGACTAGGTCAAAGTAGATGCAAAAAAATTCAAATAAACCAAAAACCTCACCATGGTGGGGCTCATTAGTCATCTTTGAAGGTATTAGGAGTTATTTACAGAGATTGTTTCACTCATAAATAAAAACTGTCGTAATTTTCTCACTTTCTTGCTCCAGCTGGATAACCTCTGTGTAACTAACAAGCTATTGTATGACTTCAAAGAGGAGCCGAGCAGCCTCAATCCCCATTCACTTTCATTACATGAAAAGAAGGCCAGGATATTCCTCAAAAATTCACTTTTGTCTTTAAGTCCAAGTCATTCAGGTTTGAGCAACATGAGGATGAGAAAACGATGACAGGAGTTTTCATTTTTGGCTAAACTATCACTTTAAAAGGCACTTTAAATTGTTTAACTGTGTCAGGTAAAAGGAGGTTGAAGGTTACTAACCGAATTCCTCCAATCAGAAACGAAGTTGAATTTGGCTGTCATTTGGTAAGTAATAATGCCACTGTGGAATCTGCAATGACTGACAGGTCTAGTGATTAAACAAGGGGCTCTGGAGTAAAGCAAAGTCTACTAGAGTTCTGAGTGTGTTTGTTTATTGAGAGAAAAAAGAAAGATTATAAGACCTAGACAAAGGTGAGTGACACAAAAAAATTGGATGAAAAGAAAAGTCCTTCTTTACCTGTTTATGCATGTATTTAAAGAGCAATAATTCAGCCAAAGCACACAAATCAAAGTCAACTGGACATCTGACACCTTTGAGGATATAAACCTGCACATTTTCTGCACACTCTGCATACCAGAGCTGAGGAGCAGGCGCCCGGGCCTGACTTCCGTTCGTGTGCACTATTGATGTCCTGGCCTGCGTGCTCTCATTGTCTCCCGTCGTGTTGTCATTGAGGCTTTATGCTTTGCTTTTGTATTTTCTCTAAATATGAATGTTTTATCCAAACTGGCCCAATTGCTTAACCATCCATACGCTACTCCACCCACCGCTTCAGTAAGACACGAAAACATGAGAGTGAGCTGTACGAATACACACAGATGCACACTCGGGCATCTCAACCGAGTACGTAATAATAGCAATTCCATATGTTTTGACAGGCAGATAAAAAATTGCTCATTTTAATGGAATAATACCTAAAGAGCCAAACGTGAAGCCATTATCACAGATGACTTGCACTGAAAGCCATTTAAATGCTTTACAACGAATCCGTGATGTTTTTAGTTGCAAATTTATAACTAGAGAAGTATATAAATCTGATTGAAGCAAACAAGGCCAGCACAGACTAATCGAATGCTGATTGACAGAACTAGACATTCACTGTGAGGAAAAAGTATTCAGCTTCCCACTCCCACTCACTTTCACACAGGAAGGTCTTCCTGAGCTGAGGTCATAGAGACTGGGCTCTGGAGGAGCGCTTCAAATCCCAAACCCTCTCTTACAGTCGCTGCCTTTCTCTCGCTGAGTACACACAACAAACTGTTTTCACAAGAGAAGCAAACTTCTGCAAGTATAATAAAGGAGGTTCAGGCTAGGGGTCACACTGGAAAGTGGCCACAAGGGTTATACAGTATCTAAATAACAAGAAGATTTAGTCTGGTCTTAATTGCACGTGTATATTTTTATATGTTGGTTTGAAACACATACTTAAAATAATACTGGGAAATGTTTGTATATTCTGTCCTTTAAGTAATCAAAGCTTACAAAGAGGATGAATTATATAATAAACTATTTAAGGATCATTTTAATTAATTTTCTTAAGTCTTTAAGGGAAAGTTCTGAAATTGACTTTAAAATACCTTCAGTTTAAGAAACAATATGCTTAAATTGCTATTTTTTTCATGCAATAATTTCAGCTTAACCCATTTGTGCCCAGATTTTTTTCAGAGTTGTAAGGCATATCATTTTATCAGTTGAGTCCCTCTGA
>JAUCNO010000386.1:5217291-5234981 GCA_032353835.1 Enteromius viviparus | reverse complement strand
TGAGATTTTTTATTGTGAGTCGAAAATGACAGTGATAAACTTTGGCAACAATTGTTGCCAGTGGGGCAAAACGGGTTAATGTTTAATGTAAATTAATAAACGCTATCTGAAGACGAACACTAGTCTACTAGTGTAAGACTACATTACAATAGCATGACAACAGGTGTTTTATAATTACAAAATGAATACAAAAATATGACAAATACATTTTAACATTTGTATGTATTTTGATGATTGTAACCAAAATGCTTGGGTCTTTTCCCTCACATATGTCAAGTCAATAAAAATAATTAAGCTTATGGTAAAGTCATAAAAATTAAGGTAAAGCTACAAGTTGACCAAAAAATCAACTCAAGAAAGTGACTCCTGGCCTAGCTTTCCCTATTGGGCTAACGTTACCTGTGACGTAATTAGGAATTAATGAACGAAATTTGAATATCATTTGGGGCTAAAAATGTCTTCCCCAAACTCCAAATGCATACAACAACCCATTTAAAGAGTGTGATGCATCAAAATACCACGACTTCAAACGTTGAGGGGGAGAACAATTACTTAAGCATCTCCTCCCTACAACGCCCATTACACCCACCCAATCGTACAATCCCAAACATTGAAGCAAAACGACACAACCTACTATACAGCTTCGTGTCGACCGCTATCTGATAAGCGTTTTCGTGGGTGAGCAGCAACGCATAACATACCTAGCTCCCTTTAAATGTAAACACAGACGGGCGCAGGGGGGTGTTCATCGCGTGTCCACGCGGCGGCAGAAGTGAGTCGACGCCGCTGGTGATGTTATGCGGCTCGTCCGTTACCTCACTGACCTGAACAATGAGATGCTGCTGAGTCGCTCTGATCCATTCATAACACGCTCCATCCTGTTTGAACGCTTAAAGTCTGCAACCGCGTTTATATTCCGAATAAAGCAAATTACAGAGTAGGGTAACAAGCAAAAACAAATCCCACCAAGTCACATTTCAGACATTAAATTACTAAATACTCCAGTCTCTTAAAGTGGCAATTTGAAAATCCAACCATCATTTATACAACATGTTGTTTTCAAAAGCGTGCAACCTAAACATAAAATACGTTTAAAGAATATTAAAAGGACTCTGTTTAGCTTAATTGGTTTTTCCCACACAATGAAAGTGACCGTGTCATTCTGTCAAGCGTCTCTTTTTACGTTCCGTTAAAAAAAGTCATGCGTGTTTAGAATACGGTGCTGTTTTTTATTTATTTTTAAGTGATCCAACACCTTAGATGCAAAATGATGCTTTTCAAAGAAAATCGCACAGCACATACCTCGCCCGCGCCCCGCCCACTGGAGGAGGAGCCACGTCTCTGCTCTTCTAAACGCTAGCAGCGAGAATAATACTTCACAGCCTCGAACACAGAAGCGCAGAACAGTCTTCAGTCGCTGCGGTAGATGTGCGACTCCAAACGGGGGCACAGTGACTGCTATAAAGAAGGGACAAGAAATCGCGCTCAGAGGTAGGACGCTCACGTCTTTTCGTGTCAGTTAAAATAGCCGTTTCATTCACCCCTAATGTTATTTCTAAACTATTTGCTTGTCTGCTCGACTTGCTATTGAAGGAGTTTGTGACTTGTCTTATAATTACAGTCCAAAGTTTAAGTGAGTTAATAAACGCTATCACAATAAACAATGTAGAGAGGACACTTCAAAGACATCTGTGACTTAAGAGACTGCTGTATGGAGCTGCAGAATGTTATTATTTTTAATTACTTACAGATGTCTTTATGACAATAGCTTTGTACATTTATATTTATTATTAAAATATTTAATAACATTAATAATAATGATAATTATTATCACAGTACTTACAAATGTGTAGGCTGTTTTGTTGAAAGAGTTTGTTTCATAATTTACTATTCAAAGTTTATTTATGAGTATTATAATGAATTTTACTATTATCACACTATACAGTGAGGACAGTGAGATGGCACTTAAAAGACATCAGAATTAGAGACATTAATAAAAAGATGTTTGCCTTTTCCCCTCTCAGTGTCTTTGTTGGGACAAAAGCTTTTATTTGAAAAGCTGTTGTGATTCTAAGATATCAGTTTGTGTCTTTCATAGGGAGAATGCCAGCTAAAACCATGAACTCCGATTTGGAGTTTGACTCCTTGCAGCCTTGTTTCTACCCGGACGAAGATGACTTCTACTTCTGCAGACCAGACGCTGCACCGCCTGGTGAGGACATCTGGAAGAAATTCGAGCTGCTGCCCACTCCTCCTCTGTCCCCGAGCCGGGCAGCGCTTCCAGGGGACCCAGGGGAACTGGGTGCTGTGGCTGGGGATTGCTCTCTGATGGGCTTTGGATTAACAGACCCATTGGACTGGGCTTCCGAGCTTCTGTTCTTACCAGAAGACGACATTTGGGGGGCATCAGATGGGGACCTCTTTGGCTCAGTTTTGGATACTACAGACAATTCCATCATCATTCAGGACTGCATGTGGAGTGGCTTCTCAGCACGTGAGAAATTAGAGCGGGTGGTGAATGAGAAACTCGGGAAAGCCATCTCTGCTCCTACCGTTCCTGAAGCTGGAAAAGACACAATAGTCAAGACACCCGAAATGAGCCACTCTATACCGGAGTGTGTGGACCCTACCGTGGTTTTCCCTTATCCAGTCAACAAAAGAAACAGGAGCAGCAGCAGCAGCAGCCAAAGTGTGACACAGTTAAGGAGCCAACACTTGCCTCCAGTCAGTGCAGATGAAACACCTAGTGATTCTGGTAAGTGTTTTTTGACATGATGTACAACAATTTACATGATGTTCATGTTTAGTTGTTAAGTTAAGTGTTTCCTAGAAACTGTCACTGAATGCATGGCAACATTTCCCAATTGTATCTATTATACTGTATGTGTATAAACACATATATAATTTTTTTTTTATAATTACATTAGCTTAAATAATGATGATGATGCTAGTTTGGCAGTCTATAGTTTGGCCTGGTTTGTAAGCGGTCATTGGGGTAATTGTTGAAGATCATATGACAGGCCCTGAATCGGATTAGTGTGTGACATTCCAGACTGCTGGTCACACAGACACAAACACACACACACACGTGCAAACATACACTCAGTAGTAGTAGTAGTAGTGGGCGGCAATTGGGAGTTTATGTAATACTCTGTCTGCATACCCAGTAGATGGCAGTACTATTTGATGTTGTCCATGATGTTGAGCCATTTGGCCAAAAAGCTTGTGGTTAAAGATTTAATGCAGAGAATAACGTCACTAAGCCATCACACAGAAAAACATGTCCTTATCTGCCCTGCATTAATCTGGCTTAAGGCATGGAATAGCAATCTAATTTGAGATTTTAATAGCTCACGCCATTGCGTTTCAAGATTATTTTGAGAAATAAATGTTATTTTTAAAATAGCTATTTTTATTTATATATTAAAAGCTCTTGATTGTGTAAAACCAAAGGCTCAGATGTTTGGGAGGTGGGGTGTGAGTGAGGGCAGATTGCATAAAAGCCAAGCCCCTAAATTCAGTGCCCCCCAATAAGTCGCTTCCCTTCGAAATGAGATGTTGTTTCAAATGCAAATCCCATACGACAATCACACGTGGGTGAGAGAATAAGAGCTGGCACTGGGCACCAGCATGCGAAAAAGGAGGCATGCGCGTGCATCCACGAGAAAGGCAAACCCCCCTTCTTTCTGCCCAGTGGGTTGAGCTTGGCAAGCCGTGCATCTTCCAGAGAGGTGCAGTGAATGATAATCACACGCAAAAAAAAGACGAGGAAGGGGGGGGAAAGAGATGATGGGTCATCTCTCTTTACAGGGTGACGGCTTTGAACAAGCGGAGCCTTTCCTCCAGCTGTCTGCTTGGCGCCCCTCCAGGGCAGCAGCTTAAGACGCCATCAGATCAGTGTTACTCGGCAAAGCCCGCGAATAATTGGACCACACGATTACAACGCTAGTTTTTCCCGCCCGTGCTGTTATCCCTTTTCGTGGCAAACCAGTGGAAAGAGGGAACGCGCTGACTGTCTGCATTCTGTTGGAGACTAAATTGCCCCGTTTGGTCTCTCCTTAACGCTGGCAGACGGTTTCCTGTTGGGAGCTTTTGAAGTGAGAGGCTGTGGGCTCCAGTAAATGCCAAACAGTCTTCATGTGTGGCTTAACTGATAATCATGTCCATTATCTCATAAACATAGCTCTCGGGCGTCACACTGAGGCCGTCTTGCCATCTAAGCTTAACTTGAAATGTGTCACCAGTTGAGAAAGCACTAAGCGAAATGTCTAACTTGTAAGCAAAACAGCTTTTGTTAGAAAATATAACATGACGAAATGCTCATGAGCAAACCCCTTAATTAGGCGGCGTAAATAGAGGGTGTGTGTTAAAGTAGAAAGTCAAATCTAAGGTGGTCCAGTCTGGGAACAATCCAGCTCCTCTGTGTTTGACAGAGCATGTTCAGATGATTGCGTTGAGCAATTGTCTCATCTTCCCACACAAAGACATTAACTTTAGCACACACCCAGAGAAAACACGGGCATGTTTTAAGTGCACTTGTTCATACCTGTGAACCTCTAGTGGAATTGTTGCACAACAAACCTGCTAACCTAAATTTCCTTTTTTCTCTTTAGATGATGAGGATGACGAAGAAGAAGATGATGATGATGAAGACGATGAAGAAGAGGAAGAGGAAGAAGAAGAAGAAGAAGAAGAAGAGGAGATCGATGTTGTCACGGTGGAGAAAAGGCGTTCCACCACCAGCAAGATAACCAGCACTGGTCTGTCTGCCGCCTCTAACCCTCAAGCATCCGCGGGAGGGCGACTGGGATCCGGAGTGAGCAAAGCTCCACAGGAGCTCATTCTGAAGAGGACGGCAGCAGCCTCCATCCACCAGCAGCAGCATAACTACGCAGCCCCATCCCCTTACTCTGACCAGCAAGACGTATCCAGCGTCCCCCCAAGCAAGAAACTTCGTAACGACAACAGCACTATAACTCTACGCACTGGCAGGAACCAGAACTCTTCCCCAAACTCCCCTACCAACGGCGTACCAAGCCAGCGAATGAGGAAGAGCGACTCCAGCAGCCCACGATGCTCCGATTCTGAGGACAGCGAGCGCCGGCGAAACCACAATATCCTGGAGCGTCAGCGGCGCAACGACCTGCGCTCTAGCTTTCTCACTCTGCGCGACCAGGTACCCGAGCTGGCGCACAACGACAAGGCGGCGAAAGTGGTCATCCTGAAGAAGGCCACCGAGTACGTCAGCTCCCTGGAGGCCCAAGGGCTCCGGCTCCAGCAGGAAAAAGACAGATTGCAGGCCCGACGACAACAGCTCCTCCGCAGGCTCGAGCAGGCCAGGACACGCTAACCCTTAACCCTCATGGGTCAAACGCCTCATAGCTAATGGTCGAAGTCAAATGACGAACGACAGAGTGCTAAGGCTAAAGGCCTAAAATACATTTTAGGGACACTCACTGCTGACACTTTTTTGCACATTTTTTGACGTCAAGAATGTTTCAGGTTTACTTTGTCACCCCAATCACGCTACATTAAAGTTGGGTAAACCCAACATCTCCTCAACGGCAAGACTTTCAGAAACACAGCTAGTCTTCAAAACGTGATTGGGTCGGCGAACTTTGTATTCACGCTCTTCCTGCAAAACAGACACTAAACAAATGACACGAGACACTTCGAATGGCTATAATCTCTCACACCTTACCGGTGCTGAATCTCATGGATGTACCTCTGCGCACCTTGATGTCAGACACTTTTGTAAATAGATTAGATTTTAAAAGAACGTACACTCAGTCTGCCTTGTTTTTGTATACGATTATTGTCTTTTGGTTTTTATAAAGATGTCAAAAGCTGCCAATAACTAGACTGGAAGTTTATATACCTTTAACAAGTACTGTAAGACCTCAATTTGTGAGGATTTTTGTAATATAAGGACACATTGTTTTGTTTTTGGATTCTTTTTTGTCTTATAACCTCTCTGTTATGACACGCTTTACTAATTCCAACATTTATGCTTTAGTGTGCTTCTGATACATACTAAATTTGATACTTATATTTTCGTATGAAAATGAGTTCTGAGTAGATATCACTTTATCTTGTTTTTATCCTTTTTTCTACCTTCATTACTTTTGTACAAAAAAATTCTTTCTATCTCCATTTACAAGCATCTATTCTTTGCTATCTTTCTCTTTCTTTGTTTATATATTTGTAAGTATTGGGTTCATAGAACTGGGTCAGTGGGGGAAAAAATGTGTTTTTTCTCTCCTTTTCTATAATGTACATTTTAGTGCTGCAACTCACAGCACTTTGAAATACCTCATTTTGAAAAATAAATAGACATTTTGAAAACAAAAGAGCTTGTCAAAAGATGAGTGCTTCTGTATCGCCGCTAGTGCCGTTTGAGTCCTGTCAGGAATTGAGAAACAAAACACTGAACTACATTTCAGACATGCTTGAAGCCCCTCTGTGGGCGGCAACATCCACATTTCAAACAGCCCTGAAACAACTTACAAAGTTATGACTTTCAAGGGGATGTAAGTTATGACTTTCAAAGCAAAAACCCACAGTTAAATCATACTGTCAAATAAAAATACCTGTCACTCACTTCAAGCATAAATAACTGGACAAATCTAAACACATCCCTCTCATTTGTTTGTACCTGAACACCGAGTCAAAAGACTTTATTAATAGATACTTGAAACCAATCTAATATCTGCATCTAGGTTACTTGGAGTGACTCCTGTTTTGAACAAACCTTCTATTTGCATCATGTTTTGGAGTTTTCCCCCCCAATTTTCTTTCAACCTTTCCTGTTTTTCATTCGTCAAGCCATTCTCCCTCCATCTGCCTCGCTATAAAGAAAGATCTGGTTGACCAAGCCCTCTTTGACAAAGGAGAACGAGTATCTCCCTCGTTATTCACTCTCTCTCTCTTTCAGTTGATTTAGAAATCGGCAGGGCACATCCACATGCACTTTCAGGCACTCATACACAAAAACAAACGCTGGCACACACACTCTCAGCGCGAGTGGATATGAAAGCGTGCGCAGCGCACACTCAGACTGGCCCCCGCAGCTTCTTACCTCATTGTTCTGCGGGTTACCATGGAAACTGGAGCAGCTGCAGCGTGGCAGACTTCAAGTGCGAGTGTGTTTTATTCTGTTTGTGCATGCGTGTGTACGTGTACGTGCAAATGGCGGGAAAGGGGGGCGTCTTTTGTACCGGAGCCATCGTGACCTGTGCGTCTAATATCCTGCTGGACCGAGAAGAGGGCTTGTGTTTACTAACTTCAGTCACATGGCCTGAAAGCTGACTTAGGACCCGCCCACCAATGTGTCACAATGAACCGTTTTCTCTGGTCCAGAATAAACAGACAGGATAAGAATTCTACTGCTGCAATACAGGAGAAACAAAGTCTGGCCGAGCACACAGAGAGAGAGAGAGACCTGCGATTATGAACTGGGCCGTCTAGACTGATTGGTTACATAACAGTCTGTGTTGTAGATGTGTGCGTGTCTGCGATGTTTGGTCCCCAGGATGAGGTAACCATGGGACCCCACTGTGCCATCTGGCCGATGGCTTATCCTGCCTCGTTATGGAAAAAACAAAAACAAAGCATAGACAATAACACACCACCATGTGTACACTTATAGAACTGGCCACTATACAACACTCCGTACATTATTAGGTTTTTCAGACCTTGTGTTTTCAAAGATATGGGTGAATACGGATAAAATGGGAGACTTTCTAAATATTTGTCATTGAATTTCTAATTTTTGATGCTTAACCCCTTAAACAATATTGTTTTAAATAGCAAAATATCTCCTCTATATACTTTACAAACATGGGATTTTGATTTGTAGAGCAGCTTTACAACTGAAATTTATTTTTTTTGTTAGTAAATTTCACTATATAAAAATACAAATAATGACAAGTAACATGGAATTTGTAACTGAAATAGCATTTTAACATTCTACTCCAATTATCTCTGTTCACAGCTTTAAAAAATCATGTTACAATGTATAAATAATAATAAAAAAAAATAAAAATAAATTGAAATGTACCTGTATTCTCCCTTCATGTGTTATATGTCACGTTTTCTAATATTCTTTTTCAAACATTAGTTATTGCTGTCTGATTGGTAAATACAGGTCTCAGACATGAATGTTGTTCTATAATAAACTTGGAGACAAGAACTTCATACTGTGTGATTGCGTGATTGTTTATGACATGGTTAAAAATGTGTGTCTATATTTGAATCAGTCTCAAAAATGGGGTTATGAAGTTCAGTCAGAAAGGACCATCAAAAGCTAAAACACACACACACACACACACACATATATATATATATATATATATAGTATAATGGCATTTTCAAAAGCCAACACCTTAAAAAGTGTCTCCTCTGGAATGTTCACACGCCAGTAATATTCAACAGATTAGCTGTGCCGTGGAACATTTCAGTGTCAGTCTGTCAATCAAGCCTCTGCTGCATGAGGGGATCAGCACTTGTTGTGGAGTCACAGGATGGACAGCATATGGAAAACTGTAGACAGACTAAAGACAGGATTTACAACAAAAGCCAAAGTCACAACAGCATGCTCCGATTCTTATCAACCGGCACTGTCAGAAAAGTTCTAATCCATATAACATGCAGAGTTGCCACCCAAACAAAAGGATGCCAGCTTTAAAAATGCCCCTCACTGGATGGGCATTGTCTCCTGGGGGAGGGGGTGCCATCTGTTCTGGGTCAGGTGCAGAATGTGGTAATATGTGTACTGTAGTACTGAGGGAGAAAATTCATGTGTGATCAAACTTTGCCAGTGTGTAGCAATTACCATACAGATGGCAGTGCCCTGTAAATGTCAACCACCTCTTTTTCTCTCTTCCCCGTCGATCCTTCAGAGAATCTTCCATTGTGTTTTCTTTGTTGCTAATTTTTTATTTTAACCTCCAGCACGTGTGCAAACACAGCTTTTCATCCATGACTTAGTGAGTCTGACACACACACAATTTCCATTTTTTGTGGGTACATTCCTAGGCCTGGTTTCACAAACAGGGCTTTGCTTACGCCAGGACTAGTTAAATTAAGTTATTTAAGATACAGAAATGCCTTATAAAAAAATATTACAGGTGTGCATCTTAACACAGAACAATGACACTGACATGTTTTAAGATATGTCAGAGCAAGATATTTTCATCTGAAACATCTCAAACATGCAATTTAGTCTGGGACTAGCTTAAGCCTTGTCTGTGAAACTGGGGGATAATGGTTTTTCTACTGTCCAAACTGTATTTTCTATCCACTTAAACTAACCCTACCTTCTTAAGCTATCTCTAACACAAAACATTCCTCTGTTTCACATTTTCAAAACATTTGATTTAATATGATGTGTACTATATGTTTTCTCACGGGGATCTAAAAATGTCCTAACAACGTCAAAACAGTATTACTGATTTTACTGTATTTTTCATCAAATAAATGCAGCCTTGGAAAGCTTTTTTTTCATTTATTACTTCAACCTATAAGCAATAGTAATCATTGTTCCATTAACTGCAACTGCCAAAATTTCTTCATATATTAAGTGTTAATATCAGCGTTGTGAAAGTTACTACCAAACTGTAATATATTATATATTACTTGTTACTGCTATATAAAAGTAATTCCTTACATTACAATATTACTGATTCAAAAGTGTAATGCGTTACATAACTCCTGTATTACTTTTAAGTTACGCTCACCAAAATAACTACAGAAAGCAATGCCGTCAGCACAGCTGTAGAGTTCTGCATTAAAATACACGCAATAGACTAAAGCTTGTCACAGCATCAGCAATAGTAGCCTGATTACCAGGAAAATGTCTGAGGAAAATAGTAGGATTATATTTAAATTATTTAGTGTTACACAGATACATTTCCTGACTCGCCATCTCCTTAAGTGATCCACCTTAAGTGATGTCCTACACTTGTTAGTCCCTCGTGTTAAAACAGAATTAGGAAAAAAAGCTTTTATGTTTGCAGCACCTTTTGCCTGGAACATTCTTCAAAAAACGTTAAAAATAACTGCTTTTATTTCTTATAGACAGTTTACTTCATCTCTGAAAAATATGGAGCAGATGAACATTGGTCAATGTAATTGTTAAGCATTTGTGTATTTTTTTTGTGTGTGTATTTTATGTGTTATTTTGTATATGTTGGAAAAATTGTTGTTTGTTTTTATGCTGCATCTTGGCCAGGTCTCTCTTGTAAAAGAGATTTTTAATCTTTCCCGCCATTTTTACCTGGTTAAATAAAGGATAAGAAGAAGAAGTCCTCTTTATGAATTAAAATTATAATGAAATTTTTATTTTTTTTCAGCAAGAGCGAGATGAATTAAATAAACACATATATATTAGAAGCTGTCCTTTAGTATTCATTTACAAACCTGTACAACACACATGGATAATAACTGACCACGAACAGAAAATAGAGCTGACTTGTGGCATTTTTATACGTTAATAATGTAACATGTTCAGATTGTTCTTGTGTTGTGGAAAACCATGTGTTTAATGTTAATGTTGCACTTTATTCCCTTTTGCGTTTGGGAAGTGTGTTGGATGTTCAGGTGTATTGGGAGGAAGGCTCCACCCCCTAGGGTGTGTATAAGGGGAAACTGTGTCAGAGAGTGTCAGAAAGTATGTCTTTCTCTTTTTTAAACAATAAAAAATTCAGCTAAAAGTGTGTTATAACGCAAGCATTACTGAAAATGTACCGAGTAAAATATTACTGAAACCTGATTAGTAATGCCTTACACTACTGCGTTACAGCAAAAAGTAATAAATTACTGTAATGTATTACTTTTGTAACGCGTTACTCCCAACACTGGTTAATATTGATCACCTTGTTTTCGTAACATTTTGACAGACTCATTTAGCTGTTCTGTTGAAATGATGACCTCATTACAATGCCTAAACTGTGATTGTGTCCGGTACTGGTTGGTCCATAATATGGAGTCCAGATGTTGCCAGGGGTTTTCAGGATCATAACTCAAAGTGCCCAGTAAAAGACTCTTACCTTTCGCCCTGAGAGTAATGAGTTCTCTATGTGTGTGCTTTCTGCGTCAAAACCATCATTCTTTCACAAAAGATTGTGTACAAATGTGCTTGGCCTGATTTATTATTTTTTTCTCGCCGTATAAACTAAACTTACCATTTTAGAGAGCATTACAGCAAATTACACAAACCCAGGTCATTGACTAGCTTAAATAAACCACCAGGACAAATGAGTTCATTAAAGCAGTACATGCTAAACGAGACAGATCATGAGCCACAAAATGAAAGATACCATTTCTAAAGAACTTTTGGCAGTTCAATCAAATAATTTAAACACTGAACAACCCCATTTCTTAAGCAAACAACTTTACGTTTAGTGGGTGACTCCTGAGAAGTCTCTTCGGAGGGGAAGAACTGTCAGAACTAGAGACGAAATGCCCATTTCATGCTAATTAAAGTCCCATCAACCAGGTTTGATATCCGTGACCTGACAGAATAGCACCTTTAACCTAGGAAGACACACACACTTATGAACATTGGATGATATAGCGCACTAGAGATGGCACAGGCCTTTCAGCATTACGTGAGCCTGAAGAAAAGGGCAGAGGTTAGGAAAGCAAGCGTAACAATTCAGGGCTGGTAGGGGGCGGCGCTATTGTTCAAATGTCCTGATCTCTCCGGCTCTGACAGTTATCTGTCTGTTTGATCACAGAGAAGAAGTTGGAGCTTCTCATACAAATGTAGGCCAGCCCTCAAAGGAAATCAGCTTAATGAACCTCAGTGAGGCGTTTAGTTTAGTGTGTGTGTGTGTGTGTGTGTGTGTGTTGTGGAACACACTCAAGCCACTGATTTAGTGCTTGGTAAGTCACTACACTGTATTGATTAGCACATTGTGGCTGTAAACTGATTTTCTCAAAGCCTTTCTGTTTGGCAGTTGTTTTGCAGTAAGTCAGTTTTTTAGTCCCAGCTGTTTTTTTTTTATTGTTAGGGTCTCAAAGACCCCAGTGCCATATGTGTAAAAATAATAATACTTTTTTTCTTTCTTTTTTTTTATTAAATAAAAAATTAAATGCCATTTTTTTCCATTAATATTAATCATTAAAATTGTTTATGATTCTCTCATTTCTGTCAGTTATACTTGTTCTGTTATTATTAATGTTTCCCATTATTATCAATGATGAAAATACTTGTGCCGTTTAATATTTTCTAGAAACAGTAATACATTTTTTAAAATTTTTTTTTGATGAATAGAAAGTTTAAAATAAAATATTTATATAAAATACAAAACCTTTGTAACATTATGAATGCAGCCTAAAGTATGCCATATTTAAATAAAAGTATAAAAACAAAATTCTCTTTTTTTATCTAACTTTTGAATAGTAGTGTATAACAGTTTCCACAGAAACAGCAATCAACATAAATGTTGCTGATTTTTGAAGACTAAATCAGCATATTAGTATGATTTCCAAGGATCATGTAACATTGAAGACTGGGATAACGATGCTGAAAATTTAGCATAAATCAGTTTTATAAAGAATGTTACATTTTAAAAATATTTTACAATATTATTCACAATAGCATTTGTAAGTTGCTTCGGTCTGCTAAATCAATAAATGTAAAATATTTAAATATATTCCTCTGACCTAATAATAATAGTAGACAGCATATATTGATCCAAAAATAAAACAAAACACAAAAGCATTAAATAAATACAAAATTAAACAACAAATTACATTTGCAATAAATTAATTAATTGTATGCATTTATAGAGAATTAGAGAATGCAGACCAGCAAACTGTCAATTTAATTAATGTAAAAAAAAATTCCAACTTCAAGATATTGGGTCAAATGATGGCGAGCTGCAGATTTGGTGTCAGAGTACTGCCACACGAGGGTTGAGAGCAGAATATAGGCCATTACCAACCTGTCAGTCCATCTGATGGATCACAGCACAATCTAATCACAGACTGCTACCCTCACTGCACACATGACACTAACACATACACCCAATTAAGAGAACCTCAAGCACATCTAGATTAGTTCAAGTGCCTTATTTTAAGGCATCTGTTTCTCCCTGACCCCCATTCTATTCTGTTTCAGTTCTTTTGCAGTATTTGACACAAAAGTCCAGGCCATAGTGGTCAATATAAGACCCAGCTGTTAACATATACTAATTCAACTAATTCACTTTTCTATCCTTTCTTATGATTATTGTTCAATCAGATTAATGAATTAGCATACTTAATTTGAAGCACATATTCCATTTCCTCTGCCTGACAGCTGTTGAGTGTGAAAATGGCATTGTTGAAAATATAAATCATCAGATATAATCGAATCACATTGAGCTTTTTCCCCCATATTTCCCAGCAGTCAGCAGCTCTTCTTATATGATGCTCAAGGTTAATTGCACTGGAATTGCAGTCATCCAAATAATTACTGAATTACTTGAATTTATGCTGAATGAAGACATTCAGGCAGTACTGCTTGGTTGCTTTGATGAAGAGAGTGAGATTCAGTATGCATACTTACTGTATGTGAAATGAGCCATATCTCAAATCTATGTAGCTGGTGATATAAATATGAGAGATGATGATTGATTCTTACTTTTGTAAGTCATTCCGAAAAATAATTATCTGCTAAATGGCTTAATTGTTCTGTCTTTCTTTTTTTTTTTTCTGAAACTTGAATGTTACAATCAAAAATCCCCATATTGTGTATTTATTGCCTTGCAGGCACCCTTCCCCTAAATGAGTGTTGATTATGTGTTAAACAGCACATTCACAGCTAATTGCTAAACCTGTAATTGTAGGTTTGTGAGGCTGTAAGGTAACACATGGTGCCATTAAAACAGTTCAGCATGCACTTGGATGGGCACTCTGAAAGAAAGCAGATTAAAATGTCATTTGTTTGGGGGGGGTTGAAACTGGAGTTTAGACTGGAGTGCTGTTGTTAACTAAAACCATCCGAAAACATGTTTTTAATTAAAAATTATCAATTATTTCAAAATTAAAATGATATAGCTGATTCAATATATTCATAAATACTGTAATATTATATACAAAATAGTACAGTTTTAAGATTAAGACTAAATTAATTGTAATTAATTGCATCCAAATTAAAAGTTCTGTTTATATAATATGTGTGTGTTCTGTGTATATTTATTATGTATATTTAAATACATGCACATGAATATTTAATATATCAATACACTTGAATATGTATATATAAACACACACAATTGGCTAATAATAATGACAATAAATGTTTTGTGCATACATTTGAAATACGTCTATAGACATAATATAAATATATGGAAATACTTGGAAATATTTTCAAAATATATGATGTTTGTGTGTGTATTTATATATACATAATAAAAATACACTACATACACATATACTACATAAACAAAAAATATTTTGGATGCACTAAGAAAAATACCTGTAAATGTAAATGTAATGTATACATAATGTAAATGTAAAAGTAAATAACACTGGATCGATCCCACCAAGAAGCAGGATGGGGCATAATTTTTTTAACTACAGTATGTCTTTATTGTAGTAGTTATTATGCATAAGAAATCAGGCCTGTACAATGGCATCTAACTTCTCCTTAAAATATGTAATAGAGAAAATGTATTTAAAAAAAGTAAACTTTATTACATATAAATTTAAAAGAATATTAACATCAGACTAGAAATGTTGGCCTTTTGTCAATACAGTATACATATATAGTATAGTATAGTATAGTATATAGTTTGTAGAGATACAATTCAAGTAAAGTAAAGTACGGAAGTATATTTGTAAACAAAACATTTTGTGCTTTTTATCATTTTCTGTTTTATCAACATACCGTAGCAGCAGGCATAGAAAGTAATGTATGTAGTCATGAAAGCACAAACTCTCGCTTTAAAGTGGGTTCACATGATCATAGAAGTAACATTCGAGACGCATTTGACTTCCAGATGAAAATGGTGATCTGTCTGACCTGACCAATTAAAATTTGGATCACCTGTGATGCATCTTGACAGGATCAGGTACGGATGAACTGCTGAATAAAGCACATTTTAAATACAACCCCACTAGGCCCCAGTCCATTCTAGAAGACTCCGGAGCAGATGTCACTGAACTTACAAGGACTTTAGAGCAGGTGAAAGCAGAAAGAAATCCAATCCCCTTCAAAAACACCCGTACGAAAACTCCCCTCAGAAATGGGACACCTCACCTAGTCTGTCATATCGAAGTCCAACACTTTCTCTGACTCACCATTTAAGACTTAAAACATCAAAGTCCCTCCTTAACAATGAGGCACAACAGCTTACCCTTCAAAAGAACAGCAGAAAGTTTTTTTTCTTTTTCCTCGCCTTCGCCCCAAACAATGGCTTGTAAACGACAAAAGGGAAGGAAAAATAAAAGAAGGTTATGAGGAGATTCGCCCTTCACCTGCTTGGAGTAATACAATCGCTTAATGACCACGACAGCCATTATAGGCCACGCTTTGGAGAAAGAAGACTGCATGCTTTATGTCCGACAAAGACCTTAGATCCCGTCTAGAGTTGCACTGCCTTAAATGTACTTCCCCTCCACTCCACCCATCAGTAATAAGTGCCCTTAGCGCTTTCAAAAGTCAACAACAGCAAGCAATGCACGGATAAAGAACACACTTAAAGGCATAGTACACACAAAAAAATTAATTATCATTCATTAGTCATCATCTACTCACCTTTGTGTGGTTCCAAACCTTTCTTTGTTGTATGGAATACAATTATGTGAAAATCCAGGCCAGTATATTGAAAGAGGATGAGATGTCAACATCCAAAATGACTGAAAAGCACCATAACAGTGGTCCATTTGACTCCAGAGCAACATTTCAAACATCCTGAAGTGCTTCTAAAGTTCAAAAGAGCAGCGTCTGATATTCTGAATCTGAACATTTCATGAATTAATCATTATTTTGATTCAGATCTGGTCAGTGACTCTTTCGTACAACAAACGGTTTGAACTGTTCTGATTTCATACTAAATTTCAGCTTGTTTTACACACAAAGCTAAAGCGACTGTACCAAAGTTATGGACCAATTTTTTGATACTTTATGGTGTTCATTTTGAATCAAGGGAACTTCATTCATTCGATATAGCTGCACCAAAACTCATTCAAAATGCCTACTTTTGTGTTTCACTGACAAAAGAAAGTCATACTGGTTTGGAACAACATGAGAAGGGTTTTAATGCAAGAAGGAGTTTGTTAATGATGGAAAGATGAAGGACACTTAGATGAGTGAAGATAAAAGAGAGGGGAGAGGTTGTGGTGTCAGGGTTAGGTGTGCTTAAGGGCATGTTAACAATGGCTCAGCTCATTTAACAAAAGTGTGTGACACCCACACATACACACACCCACACACCTTGGCCTTTCGATTTAAAGAATAGTCCAAGTAGAGAGATGAAAGAAATTACTTAAAGCCAAAGTGTGGCTCCACTCTCATCTATATCACTTGTAGTTGTCTCTGTACAAATTTTGATAAAGAAGAAAAATAATGATATGCTGTTAACAATCAAGATAATAAGATGCGGAAGCCATGGGATTTCTCCGCTATAGGGAAAGTAAAAACATCTCACAATTCTCTGTTTCTCACAATTCTGAGAAAAAGCCTACTTCATTCCATTTATGCTGTTAAAGCACAGCTTAAAGATATGAAAACTAATAATAGATTTCCC
Source organism: Enteromius viviparus (assembly GCA_032353835.1). Taxonomy (NCBI): domain Eukaryota; kingdom Metazoa; phylum Chordata; class Actinopteri; order Cypriniformes; family Cyprinidae; genus Enteromius; species Enteromius viviparus. The sequence continues at coordinate 5,218,242 of JAUCNO010000386.1, read as the reverse complement.
TCCTGTTGCTACACTACCTCGTATGTGTGATTTCTGATCTGTCATCTACCTTAACCTCTGACCCACGTTTGAGGGGAAAATTACCTTTCGCCATGGCTAACACAAGCCAGCGCTACCGCCGGCCCTGAGCAGAGCCCCCCAGCAGCATAGTGCAGTGGAATAGCGGCATTAACTCTACTCTTTGTCCGCAGAATAGCTCCATTGTGAGGGCCCCCTATGAGCATGCTGACTAAGGCTACAGAATGAGTCCTCTTCTAAGCCTGACCAGGGGGGCAGGAGAGGGACGGGGGTCCAGCTTAACTCTCCACGCCCCCTTCCCCTCCCTCCTGGAGAGTTCTAGGAAATTCCTGATTCAATATAACTTTCTAAATACCTCCCCTTCATCTCTCCCTCCCTCTATATGTCCAATCCTCTCATTCATGCAGTCACTCATTCATCCACCTTTCCATTCACTCACTCATTCACATGCCCTATGGCGTTTTTCATAATGGTCAAAGACAAATAAGAGCGGACATGAAAAAGAAATGGAAAAATAATTCAAAATCAAGTGTAAAACGTGTGAAGTTCTTAGGAATTGAAAAATGTTATGATGTCGTGTTGTGAACAGAAAACAATCACATATTTTGTTAACTCTTGAACAAACGTGAATCTTAATGATTAAGGTAAAAACAATTACAACCTCATGTTTATGCACTGTCTCTGAAATTTCATACGTCATAAAAAAAAAATTAAGGAATGTTTAAAAATATCGTAAATATATATTATTATTTTAAATAATATTATACATTTTTATAAAATTACATACATGCATTTTTATCCTAAATATACTGTTTATTAAAATAGTTAAATTAATAGTTTTATAATACTGTGTGTGTATTGTGACGGCCGCCGATCAGCGCCGCCCTGGCAATCATCATTCCACACCTGGAACTCATCTGCCCGGGCCAATCG